>PVHP010022615.1:0-22646 GCA_004024765.1 Zapus hudsonius
ACTATAGGGCTTTCTGTCAGTTTCAAAGGATCAACCAACATTTGGCTAAACAGAGGTTATTTAATTAGGTCAGAATTTGCTAAGCTATCTATGCGGACATTTGTAGGTTACTGGGTCCTAAATTTTAATACCAAATTAGTCACAAGTAGGGAAGTAACTCACAGCTTTAGTGCTTTCTGGACCATCAGTAATCTACAGAGGCCACAGAGCAAAGACTTGTGAGTAGAAGGCAGATCGTGTACAACTTCCTTCTGTTCTATTTATGAGCTCCCTGCTGCTCCAATGCTCCTCACCTGAGTCTCCTGCTTTCCCATTGTGATTGGCTCAAATTCTGAAATAATGAGAAAGTATGTTGTATAACAAGTGAGATTGGAAAAGAAGTGTGTGAGAAAGAGAATCACTTCTTACCTGTTGAAATAACCCAAGGCGATGTGGAAGACTATAAGCACAGCTTGAATGGCCTGTCAGAGGCAAGAGCTGGGCTAATTTCTTCCTGGCATGTGGCTTCCTGGGCATCATAAAACAAGCAGTGGAAGGGAATCAGCATGCTCTCTGTTGCAAGATGGATTTATTCTGACAAGGGAGTCATAGTAAAGAGGCATGAATATATCCAGTGCAATCCTAAATAGGAGTGCAACATAGAGTCTATAATGAACAGCCGGATGGAGATATTGATGCTTAGGAAAGGAGAGTCTTAGAAAGCCTGGAAAAAGAGAGACTTGTGCTCTTTGATCTGATTATAAATGCTGTGTAGACAGCAAAAAGCCAGAAGCAGAACCCTAGAACACCCCCATAAGGAGATGAATTGGAATGGCCTCCAGAAAACCAAAGCAGGACTATTTTAAGGCCAGAGTGTCCTGAATGCTATACCACATCAACATTAATTAAATATTAGAGAAGGGGGAAAGGGAGTGATTTTCTTATCTGCTATAATAGACAGCAAAATGTTCCCACTCCTGATATTTCCCAGTTTAAAGATCTAGAATCTATGACTGTGTTGGGTTATATGGCTAAAGGAAATTAAGATTCCTAATCAAGTGATCTTCAGGTGGGGGAGTGCCCTGAGCCATCGGGTGCATCCTCAAAGGTTCAAGAGGAAGGTTGAAGACAAGGTCATCCTGAGGCTGGGTGATAAGTATAGCTGTTGGCTTTGAAGAAGGGAAGGGAGGTGTTATAGACCAGATTCCTCTGAATTGAAATATTCCCTCCTGGAGGGAGAAGTGGGGCTCAGGAGACTCAGGAGGTCAAGTCAGGGAGAACTAATTCTTCAAAGGTCACAGGATCCCTCCTCAAGGTTAGGAACTGTAAACAACAGTTGAGAGACAGACTCATCAGTGTGAAATAGCAAGTTTCTCTGAATTGTAACATTTAACAAGTCTAGGGGAAAGGTTGCAAGACCCCTCCCTCAGGTTATATAAAGAGGAAACAACTGTTTGGGATGGAGAAACTCAGCCAGCAGAGCTGCCTGCAGGTTGTGCAGTGAGCTACAGCTTCCCTGAGTGGCCCCCCTATGCCAGGGTGGGCTTTTCAGTGATGCAGCTGCCTTTGAGGTATCCATTGCTCCTGTAAGCAGCCCCTCACCCTGCTCTCTCTGTTAGTAACCCCAATAAACTCACTGGTTAACCAAAACTAGTCTTGGTGCGGTTGTGCTTTGGCCTGTCATCTGTGCCCTATCTCTGGTGAACAGACATGTTCACATCTTCCCAGAGAAAACGTTTCTGATGATGACAATGAGGCTTATAAAGATGCTCTTCCGGCACCTCCAGAAGGAGTGCTGTTCATCAGATACCTCTGTCTCAGTCCAAGAAGGGCTAAAATTTAAGGAAACTCATGAAAAAGAAGAGCTCTTTCTGAATCCGCATGCTATGATGAGAAAGTGATTTCTGGAATTCTGAGGCACCATCTCCATGAGGACCATGGGAACACGAGACCATATGTCCAAGGTGTCAGGAGAAGAGCAGAAAACTAAATAAATAAAAGACCCTGGGGCCTGGGTGATGCCAAGACTCTCTTGAATTCATCGATTCCATAGTTGCCTTATTTATGTCTTTTTATTTATGAGATTATAATCCCTTGGTTTGTTGCTTGTCACAAAAAGTATCCCATCTGGTAAACAGTTAATGAACACCCTTAAACTAAAAGTTAGTGAGAAAAACATGCCCATTTCAAGATTTAAATAATTAAACCCAAGAGAAGAATGAGTAACTCTCAAATAAAGAGAAACAAATACAAACAAAGATTTTAAAAGGCGTTCATAGTGACTAAGCACATGTCAACTAAAAATAATCAGATATGTTCTAAATTGATAGAATTTTCTTAATGATGATATTGAATGTTGGTGACTTTAAAAAACACAAACTTTCTATCAGAAAGTTATACATGAAGAAAATCCCTGCTGGCTGCTGGCTGAACCAGAGATTACTTTTGATTGTCAATTTGACCAGATTAAGAAATATTTAGGGGGCTGGAGAGATGGCTCAGCAGTTAAGGTGCTTGTCTGCAAAGCCTGAAAAGCTAGGTTCTATTCTCCAGAAACCACATAAAGCCAGATGCAGAAAGCGGTGCATGTATGTGGACTTCAAGTAGCTAGAGGCCCTGGTGTGCCCGTTCTCTCTCTCTCTCTCTCTCTCTCTCTCTCTCTCTCTCTCTCTCTCTCTCTCTCTCTCTCTCTCTCTCTCTGGATGTGCGTGTGTGTGCAAATAAATCAATTAATTAAATATACAAAACACCTAGGGAATTAGCAAGGCACTCTATTTGGTGTGTCTGTGAGGGTGTTTCCAGAGAGAATTAACTGAACAGTGAGCAGGGGAGACTCACCCTGAATGTGGTCAATACAATCCCATGGGCTGAATTGAAGACTGCATGAAAGAGGTAAATGAAGCAAGTGAACAGAGACCCACCCTTCTACTTGCTGACCAGCCTGACTGTAAGCAAGCAGCCTCGTGCTCCTGCTGCTACAGCAGAAAGCTACGCTCACTGCCATGATGCATTATACCCTCACACTGTAGACCCAAATAAATTCTTCCTCCCTTTAGTTACTTCTCATCAGGTATTGTGTCTCAGTGAAGAGAAAAGTAACTACTATTCCATGTCAGGTTCCCAGCACCAGCCTACTGCCTATTACTGAGACCTCGTTCACGTGAGTCTTTACCTGGGATCTGGCTTCCTTGTTACCCAGTGTGGAAAACAACAGGACCCCACATCTGGCACAATCCAAGAGAAGAATGCAAACCCTGGACATCCCAAGGGGATTTACTGATCTATTGACAATCAAATTGCCATAGATCTTAGACAGCTCCTGTCAAAATAAAACCAATAGACCATTTCATACATTAATTATACCAGACTGCAAACCTAATGGGAAGATTTCAGAGGTTCTCCTATGAAATAAACAAGCCCTGTCAACATTCCATATTAAAGATCCTGGGAAGACGTGAATCCAAATGACAATCTCCCATGTATGTTTTAATTGAGATGATGCTGTGTGACAGGATGAATTCTGTCCACTGGCTTTCATGTGACCTTTCCCCCCATTTCTTGACAGATTCATCTTGCTGAACATCTTGTGGAGAAGGTAAAAAAAAAAATCCCTTTTCCACTGTCATGCTGAAACTTGAATCTCATGAATTTATTTTCCTTAAAATAACAGTTGCTGCATGTTCTGATTGCTTCTTGCTTCGATTATTTTTGGTCTTAATCCTTCTTTTCTAAAGGAGCTTCATGTATGGACTCTCTTCTTTCCATCTTTCTTCGTAGACTCACAGCCGATTGTTATGGCTTTGACATTTGACCAGAGCCAGGGAAATACCAAAGACATCAGAGACCCATTCCACAGCTATAAGTTTCGGGTTTCAATTTTACTTTTTAACTTCTTGGTATTATTGTTTAATGTTTTTAAATATTTTTACTCATTTAAGAGAAAGAGTGAGAACAGAGAGAAAGTGTGGACATGCCAGGATTTCTTGCCACTATAAATGAACTCCAGATCCATGTACCACTTTGTGCATCTGGCTTTATGGGGGTACTAGGGAGTGAACCCAGACCATCGGGATTTGAAAGTAAGCAGTTTTTGCTTGTTTGGTTGGTTTTAATTTTATTGTATGTATAATAACAGGTTATCCACTATTGTCCCCTCACCCTAACTCCCGTTCCCCTGGGGCCCTCCTCATTGGGCTATGGTAGTCATTGTGGGGTCATGAAGGCCTCGGTCAGTTGAGGCAGGGTTTTGCTTTTGTCCAGGCTGACTTGGAACTCACTCTGTATCCCATACTGGCCTCGAACTTATGGCAATCCTTCTACTCAGCCTCCTTAGTGAAAGCAAGCACTTTTAACCACTGAGACATCTCTCTAGCCCCTTGCTAATGTTTTTAAGGTAAGGTAGATATCTCAGAAAGGTCTTATTAGGTTTAAGGAAATTTAGAGCAAACATTTGTCTTCATCCACACATATTGTCAGTCTATACATACTTGTGTAGCTTATTAAATATATAAGCACACGAGTATGTATGTGTGTGCACAGAGGCAAGAATGGGTTTGTCATGCTTATTTGTGGCATGTTCCTCGGTGTGTTCTTGCCTTGCAATTGCTCCTTAATGTGCTATCCTTCCTAGATTCTAAAATATATCAGAAGGAGCCACCTTCTGGGTGCAGTGTCTTTTCCATTGTACAGATGTAAGTATCTGTTCCATGTTCCTGTTGGGAAAAACCTGCATCAAATCCTATTAGCACTGGGCTTTCATGGTGGTAACATTTGTTAAAGATTTATTGGCTCAAAGGAGAAATTTACAGAAATTAGATGACATAAAAACTCCAATTGAAACTTTCACCACTTCTTTGATTTATTCAGCACGTTTCACTTCCTCCTCAGTGCCAGACACTCTAGCTACGAATATGGAAAAGAATAAGAAACACTTGTGAAGTGAGCTCAGGAGAGTGAAGGATGAGAAGTAATAAGTGTGCTCACCTGTGGCAGACTGCATGGGGGGAACTCCAGGTATAGGAGTGTAGAGGTTACAAGTGAGGATTTTAGAACCCAACCCTCTGGGTTCAAATCCTGCCTGCACCACTTATTGACAAATGACCTTGGTGTAACATTTTTTTAACTTTCCTGTGTCTTATGCTTTTCTTTTTACAAAAAAAAATGGATATAGTGGGCTGGAGAGATAGCTCAGTGGTTAAGGCACTTGCCTCTAGTGCCTAAGGCCCTGGGTTCAATTCCCTAGTACCCACATAAGCCAGACCCACAAGGTGGTAGCCCTAGTGTGCTCTCTCTCTCTCTCTCTCTCTCTGCTTGAAAATGAATAAATAAAATATTTAAAAATGGATATAGTAAGTATCTTCCTCCAAAGGATAAGGTAAATGAAATAAGAAACTAAATCTGTAGCACAGAACAAGTACTGGGAGGTGGTGGTTGGTATAACTGTCAACTTCACCATTAGAGACATACTTGGTATGATAGTTAGGATCTTAAATGCTCTCCTAAAAGCCATGTGCTGGGGGCTTTGTCCCTAGCCCCTTCCCCCCCCTCACAGTTTTGGCTATGGAGTGAACAGGTTTGCTCTGCTGTGATTTCTCCCATGAAGCACTGCCTCACCTCAGCCAAAAGCAACAGGCCAAAGGATCGTGAACCAACACCTCAAAAACTGTGAGCTAAAAATAAAGATTTTCTCCCCATAAGTTATCTCAAGTAACTTTATTTTATTATGTAAAAGATAGAAAGCCAGCACACTTGGAGAGTTCATTACCTTATTATGTCTGACTCATTGTTTTGCTAAAGGATCTGGGCGGTGGGGGGGTGCTTAATTCAGTTCCATTATTTTCTAATGTATCAACCCTCAGCCTCTCTGGACTCTCATTTCTCTGTGTGTAAAAGGATAACAATGTATGCAACACAGAGTGATTGCTCAACTAAATGTAGCAATGCGCACACAACCACTAGTATCTAGGGGTACTTAATAACTAGCACCTACAGACACCTCTGGGTACTAGGGCTTAAAGTAGGGAAAATGAAAAATCTTCTTTTCAAATGGGGTGATACAGACAAGGACCACTGGACAAGCCAGTGTATATGATTCCAGGAGGGAAATAGAATAGGGTAAGGGGGAGATGGCTCAGAGTTTTGAGTGAGTGATCAGGAAAGTTCTTTGGAGAAGTGAAATCTGACCGGAAATTTTAAGGAAATGAGAAATAGTCTTTACAAAGATTTGGAAGGAATTCCAGCCAGAAGATAAAACAAGCACAAAGTCTAAGATTAAAAAATATAATAATAGAGGTACATTTGAAGAACAGAAAAATCAATACAGCCAAAACAGGTGAGGGTGACCAAAGGAGAGAAAGGTGAAATCAGGGAAGGACTGACAGTGAGGTAAGAATGTCAGATTTTCAGCTGATTATCAAGAGGAGTCATTGGAAACCTGAGGTCAGAATGAACAACATGATCTGCTCTGTTTCTGTGCATGGGGTCCCATGAGGAGGCTGCCATATATGAAGCAAGAGATGCTTGTGCTGGGCTCCCAGTGGGAACTGGGAGGTCAGACATGAGTGGGTTATGAATGCTGGGAGAGGGTTGGAGAGATGACTCAGTGGTTAAGGTGTTTGTCTGAAAAGCCTAAGGACCCAAGTTCAATTCCCCATATAGGGCCAGGTGCACAAACTGTGCATGCATCTGGATTTCATTTGTGTGCCCAATCTCTCTGTCTCTCTTCTAAATAAATAAAAAATATTTTTAAATGCAGGTAGAGACCTTTTAGATAGACTTAAAAAGATTTGTTGGTGAATTGGCTAAGAGAAGTCAAAGATGAAAAGCTTTACTATTTCCTGCAACTGACAAGACAAGCAGAGGAGGATGCTGGGATTGGATAAGTAAGCCAAAACTCAGTTCATGTCCATCTATAGTGAGATGCCTGTCCACCCTCCACATGCTGAGTGGGAAGTCAGATCTACACATCTGTGACCTTCTCCACCTCTTGGCTCCCTTCCACCATCACAACACTATTTACTGAGATAGACTGTGATGGCTAGGTTTTGTTGTCAACTTGATCTTTTTAATTATCTTGGGTGTGTCTCTGAGGATGTTTACAGGAAGGCAGCCTCTCAGTAGGGAGCAGGATGTAAAGACGCTATAAATGAACATCCCTTCCTGGGAGGGCAGTACAGAAAGGAAATTCCAGAGACTCAGGAAGCCAACAAGTGTGGGATAGAGTTGGAAGACCCCATCCTAAGGCTATATAAAGGGGGAGAAAATCTTCTCCATTCCCTGCCTGTTTGCTGTTCTCTGTGTGTGGTGCCGGTGATGGGTTTCTCGCTCTCTGCTTGAACCTGTGAAAGGGGGCCAGCCTCATTCACCATTATGGATCTGTAGTTCCAATAAATCCTTTCCTCCTCTAACTGCCTGGTTTGGAGATTCATCCAGTGGCATGTGTCTGACTACCACATAGACATTGACCTAAATAGATCCATTCTATTTGGTCAGGATTTAATTTATTGTATAATACTTGGCTGAAAAAAATAAGAATTTTTTTCTAATGCTTTGGAACTTCTACCTATGGCTAGGTAGGAGGGGGCTTCCAGGACAACAGAAGGAACTCAGAAAGCAGCACCAGAAATAACCTCCTATACAAGCAGGAGATGGCCCTGTGGATATAACCGCGGCTACGTTCAGATTTCACTCAAGACCATGAATCACACTGAGTGCTCCTTTAGGTTGTTACCTCCTCTAACAATTACCAGCCAGGCCAGACAAGTTTGACTTTAAACTCAATCACAACCTCTTTCTGTACCTGTAGAAGTCCTCATCAACCTGATTACTGGTAAGACTTCTGGACTGTTCACCTGGGGAGGTAGAGAAAAGGGCTCTGATGTGTTGAAAATCAGCTTTGCAGTCACCTGTCTCTCTCTGTATGAGCCCTGCGAACTCATAAGCCCATCCCCGTGTCCTGTGAGTAGTCTCTGCAGGGCACAGGACAAGTAGTAGCTCTCCTCCCATCAGCTCAGCGTCCCAGCTTGCAGCTAAGCACTGCTCTTGGTTCTTTATCATCTTAATTGCATCTTGCATGTCTACCTTTTCTGCTCCAGGAGCCCTGAGAGTTAATCACCATGGCGCTGAGCAATGCCCACTGCCTTATCTTCATTCTGTCACCATCAGAAAGATACAAAAGGTCACAGAGAGGCAAATGACTTCCTCCAGATTACAATCTTCATCAAATCTTTGTCACTCAGGACCCTGGAGGAAAAACGCTGGCCCTTTCCTCTGGGTAGCCATTCTTCACTATGTTTTTCTCCAAGGCCAAATCCATCAATGTCCACTGTAAAATTATCAACCGTTTAGCATTTTATTAACCCTTTCTAAGAACCTTCCACAGGTCAATGAGCGCATGATGCAGAGGGCTAGATTTGAGGCATCCACAGAGCCTGGGTTGCCTGGACCACATCAAATATGTAGATTCTCAGGCCCTACCCTGGCCCATCAAACTCTCCGCGGGTGAGGCTGAACAACCTTTGGTGTTATTGCTACTGTGTTGGCTTTTTTTTCTTTTGAGACACTGTCTTGCTCTGTAGCCCAGGCTGGCCTCAAACTCATAATCCTCCTACCTCAACTTCACAGGTGCTGAGATTGTAGGTGTGCACCACCTTGGGCTTCCCAAGCTTTCTGGTTGCTTCTGATGTGTACTCAGTATTTAGTATTCTGTGGAGACTAACACTTCAGGGACTAACCATGAACCTTTGGTTTGGTGTGGTCTGCCTTGCAGGGCTTCATTCCACATCTGAAAGTGAGAAGCTGACAGGTTTTCTCTACAGCCCCTTTCAGATCCAGAATTCTAAGGTGTGCATTGAGGATTGTTTCCAACACATGAACTTAAGGGAACACAGTCTAAGCACAGCAATGGCAGATGCCATAGAGCTACAGTTGGAAGGCTCAGCTTGGGCTTTCTTGATATACTCGTCCTTCAGAGTCAGGGGCAGGCTGTGGCACCTCCATATTCACAGCTCTCCCCACACACTCACTTCATGATGAGTGCCCTTGTCCTGGTACCTCCAACAGACTGTAGGATCTTGGAAGGAAGGGCATGAGTTTGTATGCCAGGATCTATACACATGACTGCAGCTTTATACAGAGAAAGATCCTGCCCAATCTCCCTCTGAAGTCTACTTATACCAATGTACCTAAAGGCAGTAACCATGATCATTTCTGACTGCTTGACACTTACATATGACTGTAGATGTACGTCATTGGCCAGCTTCAGGCATCAAAACAAAATTTTGGGAGTGGGATTCTGTTTAGCCTCACAGTTGGTAAAGGTTTGAGCCTCTGCAAAGCCACAGAGTGTCATGGATCATTCTCCAAGGACACAGAGCAGCGTAAAACCCCACAATCAGCAAACACGTGCCAGGCTCCATTCTGAATTTAGGTGGTCGAGTTAAGGACTTCTTGGGACTCGACCATGGTCCCATTGCTTTTATTTTGTTTTGGTTTGGTTTTTGAGATATGATATTATACAGTAGCCCAGGATAGCCAATAACTCACTATGTAGTCCAGGATGGCTTTGAATTTACAGTAATCTTCCTACCTCAGTCTCCTCAGTGCTGAGATTACAGGTGTGTACCACCCAGTGCTACTCTTAACTTCATCAAAGAAGTTTCCAGAAATATAGCAACACCCCCATTGGAAAGAAAGGAAGGAAGGGAGGGAGGGAAGGGAAAAAGGGAGGGAAGAAAAAAGAGAGAAAGGGAAGAAAATAAAAGAGGGAGAGACAAAGAAAAAAAACAGAGAATCCAAGGGCAGGGAGGAAGAGTCCAAGCTGTACTGCCACCCCTGCCTTCTCTGCTTCACCCCAAGTGCCTTTTGCAAAGAGTCTATTATTTTTATGCCTCTAATCATCTAGTGCATGACCTCTCGCTCTCACTCCAAAGTAGTTGTGTTCAGTGCCCTGAGATGTCTGTCACAGATGGTGCCAAGTGTCTTGTGACTTCTACAGCTCTCCAGCTGCCCGGCCTCCTTTTATTGGCTGTAATTGATGGCTTGGCCTCCCCACACCACAAATTCAAGACAGGCTCTATTCTTCAAATTCCTCCACTTGCATGCTGATGGCTCTCCTGTAGGACGCGCTGTAAATTACAACGCAGTTTATAGGCTAAATGTTCCGTTCGGCAGAAATGTACAGCTCAAGGCTGAGGAATTTCCCTGCAGGGATGATTACATTGAAGGCTAAGGTAGTGGAGTTTTATTTTATTATTTTTTATTTTTGGACCAGGCAGTTAACTCTGAATGTAATACATTATTGTGAGTCGCACAGAAGGCTCTCCCACAGTACTCATTAGCTTATTAAGATGAACATAACTGTTTCGGATGTTCTCAGTTGTAGCATAGTGACCAAAATAAGAATAAATCACATTCATTTAATGACTCCTTCTGTAATATTTCGGCTTGCCCTCATCTGAGTCTATGGGGTAGGGGTGAGAATTTGTAATTCAAAGGGAAGCTTGTGTGTCCAGACTATCCTCTCAGCTCAGGATGGCTTCCACCCAGGATTCTCTGCTGGTACCTCAGGGGTGAGCAAGAAGGAATCTTTTCTTCACACCCCACTCCAGGTATTAGTCCATTAGCATACCTTTGAGAGACAGCAGAACCTAGGGACTGGTCCTCAAGCTGTAGAATCAGCTGGGGATTTTTAAGTCACTGATGCCTAGTTCCCACCTCAGATCCTGATTTAATCACCTGAGTTTTGAACATGGTTATGAACATGGCTATGAACATCATGGTTATGAAGAGGTTTAAATCTTTAAATCTCCCCTGATGGGCTGGAGATGTATCTCAGTGGTTGTGGTAGTTTAATGCACTCCCCCATAGACTCTGGCATTTTAAATTAAGTTAATCTTCCTCCTTAAGTCCCCAGCAGGTAGATCCTGCTTAGGGGGCATGTCACTGGGGTGGATCTTCAGTGCAGCCCTACTAGGTGTATAGAAAGCAGTTTGGAGCTCTGGCCTTTGATGCTTGTTAGCTGTGGCGGTGTTTCTCTGCTATGATCTAGGGAAGTGAGCCAGCTTCTGCCATTGATGGTGTTTTCTCTGGATTCTATAAGCCTGAAATAAACCCTTCCTTCCCATAAGCTGCTTCAGGTCTGCTGTTTGTCCCACAGCTCGAAGGTAACTGCAAGAGTGATAAAGTTCATGCTTAACATTTGCAGGACCTTGAGTTTGATCCCTACCATTAAAAAAATTAATGAATGAAAAAATAAATGGATGGATGGGTGAGTAGATAACTATTACATTTTAATTTATATTTTAATGTAAAGTTATGTTTGGAAACCTTTATGAGAAGTTAAGACAGGATTAGTGTCAAGACTTTATCAAGTACAACCTGAACAACCCTGACTGTATAATTCTGTTTCTTCATCTGTCAAATGGATAGAAAAATAGTAACTATTTCATAAGTATTAATTGATTACTTCAGTGCCAAAGACACAGTAAGAATGATGTGTTAATGATCAGCATTCTTGTTATTTCCATTACTGTTATTACTCTCATCGTCTCTGAGGAGATCACAGGGCCAAAGAATCCTATGTTGGCAAAGACTCAGGAATTACTTTTCAAAGGACAACCCCCCCTCCAGGAAATTTCCAGTTTGGGCTCACTAGCTTTTCCTGATCCAACCAAAATTGTCCTAATATTTAGATCCTATATTGACAAAATGAAGACATAGAGTTTGGGATTCAAACTACTCAAAATGGGCAGCATCAGTAATGTTTCATTCATTCAACAAGCATTTATGGAATCCGTACTCCATACCAAGACTGTGCTAGGAATCACCACCCCCCATGCCGACCCCTTATTCCCGAGTCTCTTCCCATAGTTTCGGTTATCTGGTCAATGCCAGTCAGAAAATATCAAATGGAAAAAATCCCCAAAATAAACAATTCATGCGTTTTAAATTTCACATTATTCTGAGCAGCATGCTGAAATCTGGTAGCATCCCACCCAGGATGTAAATTCACCCTCTGTCCAATGTCTGCCTCTCCCTCTGTTATGTATTGAGCAGCCACTCAGTTCCAGTGACTGTCATGATATCACATTGCTTGTGTTCAAGTGTGCTGGAAGTTTGGATGTATCAAGGAGAAGCTGTGCTGGGCATGGTGATGCATGCCTTTAATCCCAGCACTCGGGAGACAGAGGCAGGAGGATCTCCATGAGTTCGAGACCAACCTGAGACTACATAGTGAAGTCCAGGTCAGCCTAGGCTATAGTGAGATCCTATCTCGAAAAAAACAACAAAGAGAGAGAGAGAGAGAGAGAGAGAGAGAGGAGCTATAAATGCTTCCTTATTTAAACAAAAAGATGAAAATTCTCAACTTAATAAAAAAAATTAAAAATTAAATACTGAAGTCACTGCAATCTATAGTAAATTATTGTGAATAATCTCTTATTGTGCCTAATATATAAATTTAACTTTATTGTAAATATGTATATATAGGGGGAAAATGATAATATAACTAAGAAATGGTATCGGGTTCCAGGCACCCATTGGAGATCTTGGAACATATCCCCTGCACATGGGGAATTACTATAAAAAGACATATAAACCAAACACACGGTCGGTGTGTGATCTCACCTGTACCAACTATCAGGGTCCTCCAGGAGTAACAAAGACACTCCTCTCACTTGGGATGTTCCAGGGAGTTACTGTTTCCCTCCCAGGAACATGAGCAAGACCAGCCAAATCCTGAAGACACCAAGGTCAAGGCTAGACCTCTGAGTAGCACTTGGGCGAGGACGGGTTTCCTCGCACTGGCTGTCCACCATCTCAGTTACCATACTGCTTCTTGGCTGGTTGTGCCCCAAAGCCTCGGCCTGGCCTGGCCTGGCCTGGCCTGGCCTGCCCTCTAAGTCTCTACCTGCTTTCACAAAATCCTTATCATCAATCTGGTCACTCCCAGTCACATAGCTAACTCCCTTTTCCACTCACATATTGAACCTCAACTTAACCCATCTATTGGCAGCAAATATGTCTTCTCTCTTCCTGGGGAATTTCCTGTTAAAGGGGCTCCAGCTTTGGATCTAATTACACATTGGGTCATGCTCACTTGAAAGCAGACAGAAGATGTACTCCTTTGACCTCTCAGATTTCCCCAGGGCCTGGCTAGAGAGGAAACTGCCTGTGTCTGGGTGGTAAGTGGGTCCCATTCTGAAGTTCGGGGAGGCATTCTTTGCTCCCACGGTCAGCCACCATTTCCAGTCGTCTTCTCTGCTTGGGCCTCCATCTCTTGACTTCTCAGGCAGAAAAGAAGGGTGCCACTTATGAGGGATCCCCCAAAGCCCTCTCCAATATCCAGAGAGAACTCTTGATTTCTGTCTCTACACATTATCCTGCAACCCCTCTAAATAAACGATAATTCATTCTTTCCTACTGTTCAGTTTCATTACTGGCTTCGTTCACTCTAAATAAATCCTAAATAACTCTAAATATACCACCACCCCCACGTCTATCTGGCTATTCCAAACTATGCCTTGTCAGTCCACGCTGTGGGAGTAACTTCCTGACAATCTTCCAGTTCTCAGGCTCCTCTGCCCATGGTTCTGTTTCTCACAAAGCAGCTGGGTGATTGATATTTGAACAAATGTCATTCAGAGCACGTCTCTTTCCTCCCCTAATTTCACTACAGCTTCCTGTCACACTTGGAACCTTGTTATTGTCAGAATCTGAAATCCACCCTTGCCACAGGCTTGGGTTTTGAATGCTAGACTGTGGTGTTATTCTAAAGGCTGTGGAGCCTTGAGGAGATGGAGCCTGGGTAGCAGAAGTAGACCTCTAGGGACAGGCCTTTGTGGGTAATGCCCGCTCCTGTTTTCAGTCTGTAGTCTTTGCTTATAGTCCACCTTGATGTAAAGAGTCTCCCGCCAGCATGGGTAGAGCCACTGCTTCCACCAGGCCTTCCCTGGCCGTGCCATAATGGACTGAAACTTCTCCAAAACCATGAGCCAAAATAAACCTTTCTTCCCTTAAATTGTTTCTGTCTGCTGGTTTTGTCACGATGATGCCAAAATAATATAAACTCCAAATCCTTATACATGACCTGCCTTTCTCTCTCCAGTCTCATTGCCCATCACTCTGCCCCATGTTCTCCCTTCCAGAAATCCCCGAGAACCATCTGTCTGTCCCCCTCCTGTATAGACATTAGAGTGTCAAAAAACACCAATGCCCAGTGTCATGTCTCTGCATATTAAGGTTCCTTTGTAAAGAGTGGACATCCTTGGTACTCTCTCTCCTCTTACCCTTATTACTAATTTATCCTATAATTGCTCATTTTAGTTTATGTCTCTACAGGTAGGGAGATGTATTAGTTGTCTGAAGCTGACAAAACACAATATAACAGACTTTCAGTGCTTAAGGAAACAGAGGCTTATTTTCTCAGTTTGGGAGTCTGGAAGTCCATTCTGGTGAAGGCTCTGTTCCTGGCCTTAGAATGCTACTTTCTTCTGTACTACTAGAGGGCCATTTCTTAGTACATATATGGAGAAGGAGGGAGAGAGAAAAGAAGGGAGGAAGGGAAAGACAAAAAAGAGAGAGAGGTCACTTCCTCTTCTTCTAAAGGTATCAGCTTATCAGACGAGGGCCCTTCCCTTATGAGTTCAGCTCACTTTTATTGCATCCTTAAAAGCCCCACATCTAAACACAGTAATGCTAAAGGTCAGAACTTCAGCATATACATTTTCAGGAGCTACATTGCAGTCCATAATGGGTAAGCTTCATGATAGCAATGACTTTGTCCTTTTTGTCCAGTACTATGACAGAATTTAGGTTGGAAAATAATTCCAAAAGCATTAACTTTGGAATCATATGAGCATGGATTCTAGGCCCCAGTTCTGCACCCTACGAGCTGTGTAACTTCAGGCAACTCCTCAGCCTGACACTAGGCTTTGGGATAAGGCATTTCATCTGCTCAATGGAAGTAGCAATAACTGCTGTATAAATTAAATGAGAAACTATCTGTACATATTTTAGCACTGAGGCTGGGTAAAGTGTTCTGCCGTACAAGCATGAGGACCTGACTTCAGATCCTCAGCATCAATGTAAAAGCCAGGTATGGTGGTGCATGCCTGTAATCCAGAGCTTGGGAAGAGGATCCCCTAGAGCTTGCTAGCTTGCTAGTCTTGCCAAATCACTGAGCTCCAGTTCTATAAGAGACCCATCTCAAAAAATAAGGGGAAGGGTGATATACAAAAACTGTCAACTTCTGACCTTTGTGTACAAACATATGAATGCATATGCACATTGTATATATGCAAAAAGGCCTTAGCTTGATGTGTAAATGGCACAAAGCAAGAACCCAATGTGTGATCATTGCTAATAATATTATCAACACAAACATACCTGACATCTCACATGTGCAAAATGAGTAGCCTGGTCTTGATAGGAGTTACCTAGCTGATACCCATTATCTGTCATCTCTTTTATTAACAGAGCCCCATGTTCTTGGTTCAACAATATTCTCAGCCAAAAAGTACCACATTTCTCAGCCTTCTTTACCAGCAATGATGGCCACAGTATACCACTTAGATGCTATAAAAATAGAAGCATGAGAACCCTGTATGTAGAGTTCTCAGGTCATCAGATAAGAACACAACACTCCCAGATAAATATAAATGTCAGATAAACAATAAATAACTTTTTAGTATAAATAAGCACCAAATATTGCATGGAAGGAAACTGTGGTTTATCTGCAATTCCAACTTGACTGAGCAACTTTGATGTTTATCTAGGAATGTTTCTTGAGTAACACTTGAAAAATTTCCTTTGAAAATCAGCATTCTCCATATAAACAGCACCAATAGGATAAATATAGATGATAGATAGAGATATGAATTATAAGGAGTACACTCACACAATTATGGAGGCTCTGATCAGTTCGAAGAGCTATAATCATCAAGTTGGTGACCCATTGCTATAGTTCAGATCTAAAATCCCAAAGATGTATGTATGAAAGGTTTAGTGCCTGTCTCCAGCCCAGGATAATAGTTTTTAAACAAAACTCACACTGTTTAAGGTAAATGGCAACCCAATCATGTGAAAAAAGTTGTTGAATTTTATTGTTTGGTTTTGAAACTGTTTTTTCTCTCTGTTAAAAGAGTTTGGTAGGAATTTTTTTAAATTGCTGCCTTTGCATATTTTTACCTTTGACTAAGCCTGGAGGTTATTAACATTTTCTCTAAATTAATCTTTGTGTGATGGAACCAGCATTTTCAGTTTATTGGAGCAGATAATGGTCCCTCCCCTTCTTTGCTAACCTTGTGTCAAAGTCAGCCACACGCTGCTGAGATGAATCTCCAAACCAGGCATAATTTGGGGGAGGAAAGTATTTATTTAAGCTACAGATCCAGGGGAAGTCTCATAAAAGTGAAAGAGGCTGGCCTTCTTTCACAGGTCCAAGCAGAGAGAAAAACCCATCACCTACACCACACACACAATAGCAAACAGACAGGAAGGCAAGGAGAGAATTTCTTCCCCTTTATATAGCCTTAGGGTGGGGTTTTGCAACCCTTTTCCAGACTTAATGGCTTCCTGAGTCTCTGGAATTTCCTTCCTGCACTGCCCACACAGGAAAGGATGTTTACTTCTAGCTCCTTTGAGCTTCCTTACATCCTGCCCCCTACTGAGAGGCTGCCTTCCAATGAACATCCTCAGAAACCCACCCAAGATTACTTGAAAGGTCAAGTTGACATCAAAGCTTAACCATCACAGTGCCCAACCTAGTGCTACCATAAGGTAGACATAGGAAACCATGAGTCAAAACAAATTCTTTCTTCTCATGAGTTGGTTATCACAGGTGTTTGTAATCGTAATGAAAAGTTGACTAACACTAGGAAACATAATGGTGTAAGTCCTAGTCTGTGGTGGTTTGAATCAGATGTCCCTCATAAACTCATGTGCATTGACTGTTTGGTCCCCAGATAGTGGCAATTTGAGAGTAGAGCATTGCTGGTGAGGTGTGTTGCTGAGGGTGGGCTTAGAGGTGTTGTACACAGCTCTCTTTTACCAGAACTCAGCTCACTCTGAGCTTAAGTTTTCCATCTGTTGTGGCAAGGAGGTGATGTCCAGCCTCTGCTCATGCCATGCTTTTCCCTGTCATCATGGACCTTCCCCTGGAGACTGTGAGCCAAAATAAAAACTTTCCTCCCGCAAAGGAAGGGTAGGACTTCTTGCAATGCAAACTTCCAAACTGGCTTTGATATTCATGATTTTGCAGTGCCTGATAATACCTACACATAATTGGAGGAAAAGATGATGACACCAAAACAAAGCAGAGACTAATTGAGAGGGGGAAGAAATATGGGGAAGGGGGGAGAAGAAAGGGAGCCATAATGGTTTATGGTCGCTAATTATGGAAGCTATCCATAAAAAATAACTCAATAACATGTGCACACTCAAGAAAACCTGATGCTTTCATTCACATCCAGAGAGAGGAAAAAGCTAATGTTCTGATTTGAAAACTATCAATGGGAAAAAGAACTATTGTGTAGTTCAAAGAAGGTCAAACTTTTTGTACTACTCAGCCCTTCTACTGATTGAATGAAACCCACCCACATTAGGGAGGAACATGTGATTCACTCAGTCTATGGACTCAAATGTTAATTTCATCCAAAATACCTTCACAGAAACACCCTGAATAATAATGTCTGGTTAAATATTTAGTCATGAAACATCCTGGCGCCTGGGGAGATAGCTCAGGGGTTACGAATGCTTGCTAAATTTGATCCCCACTACCCATATAAAAAGCCAGGATTGGCCACACATGCTTGTAACCCCAGTGCCAAAGGAAACAGAGATGGAAAGAGCACTGGGTTCTTTGGTCAGCCAGTCTGACCCTAAAACGGCAAAAAAAATGGCAAAAAAAAATGGCAAACTTCAGGTTCAGGGAGAGGCTCTGTCTAAAACAAGGCAGAAGAGCAGTAGAGGAGGACAGACACCCTCCTCTTGCCTCCACACATGTGGGGGTGGCACATGTGCATCTGCACACACACACCTGCGCACACACACACACACACACACACACACACACACACACACACACCACATACTACACACCAAATTTTAAAAGATAGTATAAACATAAAATAAAAGTCAGCAGCAGCTCTCAAGTACTTCTTGGCTTTCGTTCTTCCTTCTTTCCCCATCTGGAGTCTCTGGAGACACCTGTCAGCCTGGGAACCTGGGTTCTAAGAATAATGGGACAGGGAGCTTGAAATAGTCTAGGTTTCTGCTGCCCTACAGAGCCTTCACTTGCCTTATTCCAGATTATCTCATTATATGAGAGAAAAACATGTTGATCTCTATTAATATACCTGCTTTTCTTTTAACATTTCTGCTATATGCGGTTAAACTGAATCTACACGTGTCCAAATTAGGAGCCAGAAAACTGGGCATCAGTAGCCCCTAATTATAGCCTTGCGTCTTCCTTTTGGACTCTATGAAGTGTTCCAGCAGCAGGCTGTACTTGGTAAATTGGCCTATTTTGCCCCCTAAGTGTTCAGAGCAGACACTAGACACAGAACGATACCAGCAGTCAGCCCACTAAACATGTCCTACCATCTGTATCTCTTTCAACTCCTTCCAAATTTTTGTGTGACCACAACTCACTATCACCCACTGCCATGGGCAAAACCCAAGAGACCACCAGAGATCCAGACATAAAGGGACTCTAAAATTTGTATACAAATGGTAAGATAATGAAGCACTTGAAAGATATAAACACTAAGAGATTAAACATTATGAGTTTGCTCAGCTGTCCAGAGCCTCCTATAGACAAAGCAAAGCAGTTTAAATGTTTGTACATTACTGTGTTCAGTGCTTTTGATCTTTTAGCCAAAGGGTTGAATCACATCTAAACTCATGCTTTGACCTTGGCCCTGAGATGTCATAGCTAGTTCAGGGCCCTGGTCTTTGATCCTATCGAGGTGTGCTTGATTCTGAAAGCTAGGAGTTTGTCCTCACCATCGTTGGGTTGTTTGTGTCCCATAATGCTGAGCCTCATTTATTACAGAGACTAATAGATGGAGTGTTCATTCATGGCAAATGCTACTGAAAAGTGATTGGGCTTTTGATGGTATTGAATGAAGGTAGTATTTTACTTAATAATATACATTCATGCATGGGGTGCGGTGGTGCGTGTCTTTAATCGCAGCACTCAGGAGGCAGAGGTAGGAGGATTTCTGTGAGTTCCAGGCCAGTCTGGGACTACAGAATGAGTTCCACATCAGACTGGGCTAGAATGAGTCCCTATCTCAAAAAAAAGAAAGAAATAATATACATTTGTATTACAGGTTATGAAGTGGGATCTTATAACACAGAAAGAACTTTCTAGAAAAAATAATCTAGGAGTTTAGAATGTAACTAGGTTGATAGAGTACTTGCGTGACATGCACAAAGCTCAGGGTTTGATCCCCAGCACAAATAACACCAGATACAATGGCACACACCTGTAACCTCACCACTTGGGAGGTGGACAAAGACCAGAAGTTCAAAGTCATGCTCAGCTACATAGTGAGTCTGAGACCAGCTTGGGCCTATTCATGGTTCAAATAAAATAATAATAATAATCTAATTTATTGCACCAAAGAAGACAAAAGGAGTTATAGATCACTTGAAATAATAAGAAGAAAAGTAGGTGTCTGAAAAAAGACTGTTGCTGAAAGGGCTGTTCTCACTAACACTAGCATCAGCCCCTTTCTGTCCAGCTGTGTGAAGCTCACACAGGGACACCCGACAGCTCAGTGATTAGAAAATGACCTGGAGTGGAGTCCTGACTTCACTGGTTTTGGGGGGGAATACATGCAGAGGCTTTGCATGCTGGGAATGGTAAATTCGCATAGGCTAGGCTAAGAGTTACCTGCAGAAGCGGTCAGCAAATGGCTCCTTACAAGGGAGCTTTTGCGTTAAGAAGGCAGTGAGTACCGTCAATCAATTCCACGTCCCTCTCACTGCCATCACATCCTTCTCTTCCGCTGCAATCGGCTTTCTTCAGATGCCTCAAGCATGCCTGTCTCAATCCTTCAATGGTATCCTCTTCCCACTTGGTCGCTCCTTGTTTCTTGTCCATTTTCTTTGTTATCCATGAAGGCCAAAGTGCCAACTTGGTGATTTGTTTCAGAAATTGTAAAGACTCAGAAGGGCACCATGGACACCGCATGGAGCTCTAGATCACTGCTGTTTGGTGGGCTGGAAACCCAGAGTACAGACCTCCACCCAGGCCTGCCAGCAATTTATGCACTTGTCAGAGGCGGAGAATGAAGCAGACCAGAAATGATCATTTTACCTTTTCTTATTTGGAACCTATACACCTACTGTTGAGTAATGGGGGATTTTTCCCTCCTTCCCAGAAGAAACAAGCATGGCAAAATGAAACGGTAACAGATTTGGAGGAAGGGCGGCACCATCCCTAAGAAGAATCTAAGTCCAGATGCCATATACATATTTAATAGATGTAAATCTCAACTGCTCATCACCCCTCATCAATCACGATCAAAAGATAGAAGTGACAAATTTCAAGGGGAGATGTGGTCCTCAAGTAGAATTACCTGTTTCCATGGTGACAGTCCTGTTTGGAAGAGAGAACTGGAAAGGGTGGTTCACTAGAGATTTCAAATTTTAAAACCATAGAGTGGGTTAAGGGGAGGGAAAACTCTAATAGTTCCAGAATGGCTTCCAGTGTTGGGAAGGCTGAGTGAGGGGATATTTCAGAGGTGGCTCAGGAAGGTAGCCTTATTCATGCTGAGGCCCTAGCTTTGCACATACAGAGACCCACCAGGAAGGTGTGAATTTAGAATGGGGACTCTTGAGTTGAGGAAGCAGATTATCTTTGCCTATGTACCCCAGACTTCTCTGAAACATGACTTAGAAATTATTCTGCATGGAAATTTTTCTCTCTTAAGGTCACATAAATTCTCATAGGAACAGTGGTTCACAGCCCTAGCTATAAATTAGAATAAGCTGGAGAGTCACTTTCAAAATACCCATGCCAAAATACCACTCCCAACAATTCTTGCTTCGTGTGGAATGGAGTTCGGGTGATAGTATTTTATTTGAATTTCACAAGTAATTCTAATATGCAGCTACAGTTGAGAACCAGACACAAGTTTCTCTCCTGGTCAAATTAGCTCTCTCCAATTTGTCTTAATAGAAGGTGGGACTTTGCTGCTCATATTCTATTTACTGGGTGTTTATTATGGGATGTTCATTAAAGTATTTCCTTTCACTTTCAGCAGCCCTCCAAATGAACTGTAACACAATCACCATTTTTTATAAACAGAAAACTGAAGCGTGCAACGTTGATATATTTTGTCCAAATTTTTACAGCTGAAAAACATGACGTTGAATTCAAACCCAAACCTGATGACACCAAACACATAATCACAGTTCCTTCTCCATCATCCGTAGACCATGGCTAGTGATAACTTGTTGGGGATAGTTGGATTTAGGTGTCCCCCATGAACACATGTGTTCTTAATGCCTGATCCCCAGCTGATGGCACTCTGGGAATTGGAATAGTGCCTGAAGAGGTGTGTTGTTGGGGAAAGGCTTATGGGTGTTGTAGCCAGCTTCCCCTTGCCAGTGTGTGGCTCACTGTCATGCTTCCGTGTCCCACCTGCTTTGGCAAAGGTGATGTCCAGCTTCTGCTCATGCACTGATTCCCCTGCCATCATGGAACTAACTTCCTCTTGAGTCTGGAAGCTAAAATAAACCCTTTCCTCCCACAAGCTACTGTTGGTCAGGTGCTTTCTGCCAGCAACACAAGGATAACTGCAACATATTAGTGACTTTGTTGTCACTGGGACCAAATATTGACAGAAACAACTTCTTTTGGCTCATGGTTTTAGAGAAGTCAGCCCATGATAGCTGGCTGTCTGGTGAAGCAGGTGATGACTGTTTACTTCATGGCAGTCAAGAAGCAGAGAGAGGGAACACAGGAAGGCACCATTGGAAGGCTACTACTGTAAGGTCACTCCAGTGATGTACTTCCTAGCCCTGGGCTCTACCTCCTATCTTTCACCAACTGCCAATAATAATCATATTGTCAATCTGGATTTATCCACCCAGTATATCAGAACTCTCAAGATCTAATTATCTCTGAAAATTACATCATAGACACTCTCAGATGTGTGCTTTACTAACCTCCTAGATGTTTCTTAATCCCATCAAGTTGAAAAAAAAACCATTATAATACCCAGTTGATTGATTCCCATCCCTTTCACCAGAGAGACAGAAGCAAGGAGAGTAGACAGACACATCTCATTGGCTAGACTCTAGAGGTCTGATAAAACACTGATAGCAAGCCAGGCATAGTGGTGCATTCCTGTAGTCCTAGTTACTCAGGAAGGCTAACCTAGTAGCTCACCAATAGGAGGAACACTTGGACACAGGAGACCCACCTAGGAAGCATATTCAAATGCCGTACACCTCCCCAAAAATTGTTCATAAAATGTTAGTGGTGGTGGAAACCTTCAGGGATATCTGATTCAATTACTTCATTCTGAAGATGAGGAAGCTGAGCTCCAGTATGATAAATCTACAAAGTTCATAACCAGGTAGATTTCACAGCCTTATTTCCTAATTCCAAACAGAACTTTCCCGTGTGCCCCTGCCTGTAGTAGTCAGCCACA
>PVHP010022616.1:0-28066 GCA_004024765.1 Zapus hudsonius
TCTCCTGGAGATTTTTATTGAATTGATGAAGCTAAACCAGAGCACGTAAATAAAGGTGGTTCTGTTCCATCGGTAGGTGGCCTTGTGCTCAAGTACTCGGCTCGGTAGACAGAACCACTCTGTCTGGAGGTAGCTGGAGGACCCACAGAGAGGGTGTCTCCTTCCCGATCTGGCTGCTCTCAGTGTGAAGGGCGATTGAAGGGCAGGGCAGGGCAGGCTGGCAGGCAGGTTGAGTCCTTTTCCTCAGTTTTGAGATACACCGGGACTTCAATTGTGTCATATCTGCTGCTGGAGACACTGGGGAAGAGGCTATATATATATATTTTATTTTATTCATTTTCAAGCAGACAGAGAGAGAGAGAGAGAGAGAGAGAGAGAGAGCGCACCAGGGCCACCACCTGGCTCATGTGGGTCCTGGGGAATTGAACCCGGGGCCTTAGGCACTGGAGGCAAGTACCTTAACTGCTGAGCCATCTCTCCAGCCCCCTCCTTGCTTGGGCAGAAGCAACTTAAGGAAGCAAAGGGTTTATTTTCGCGTGCAGTTCTGAGGGGTGTTCCATCATGGCGGGGAAGGCCTAGCAGCAGGAGGCTTCTAGTCACACGGAGCCAGAGTCAAGAAGCCAAAAGTGGGGCCTGGAGAGATGCCCTGGGGAAGGAATTTGTCTTTAAATGGAAAGGAGCCCCGGAATGATTCATGTCTCATCCTTGTGTTCGTTCATTCATGCACCCAAGGATTCATCCCCTGCCCTGCCATGGGCCAGGCACTGTGCTGGGCTCTCAGTTCCTTTCTTTCCGCCAGAGACACAGACAAGTGCGATATGGGAAGAGAAATGGCCGATGCAACTCCCAGGTCCTAAGACTGCTTTCCTGTGAGAAAGTCAAGATTACTTCACTGCTTGGTATCCATAAACTCAAGCGGCATTGGTCATCCCAGGAAGCCACAGACATAGTGTGCACACCGCTGCCTTGAGGTGACACAGTTATGGCTGTGTCCTTGGGACACGGTCTCAGGGCTCAAGCTTTCTATGGTCCCACTTCACATGGTACATACGGAGTGGGGTTCGTGGAGATTGCTTGATGACTCTTTGTTAAATGAGTGACTGGGACAGCTAGGCCCTTGCTGGAGACAGTGACCCCCCCCTAGTAGACACCCCAAGCAAGCTGTCCCCAGTTCAGGACAGCACAGGGCAAGACGGAATTCAGGACATGAGGCTGTTGAACTTGGACAATAAATGGCTTTCAGAGTCAGGCTTTAGATCGGAATGATTGCTTTCCACATTGCTGTCACGTGAGGAAGGGTTGATGTAGGCTCAGGTTAGGAGATCACGGTCCATCTTGGTGGGAAAGACAAGGCTCAGGAAGAGGTTGCAGCTGTGATGGGGGAGGGGGAGCTTGCTGACATCTGGGAGCCGGGAAGCAGAAAGAGATGAGCCCCGGTGCACATTCACACATTTCTCACATTTTCTTCAGTCTGGAACTCATGGAAACAATGCCCCCAAAACCTAGGTTACACCCCCTCCTCAGTTCCACTCCTCTGGAAGTTCCTTCACTGATGCACCCAAAGGTGGATTGCATTAATGCCTCAAATGTTTCTTTTTTTAAATAACATTTTTATCAGCATATAATTATATGTACTAACACAACAATATGCCCAGTATCATAAGTTATTCGAGAAAACCCCTTAAAGCCAGGACATCACACCCCTTCACGCATTAGATATTCTCCCCCCAGCTTGGCTCTTCTGAAAATTTCCCTGAGTCACGGTAGGTGGCTTTAAAGTTTACTTAATTGTTAGGTTCTTAAATGTCTCTGATCCAACCAGGTTGCTCATCCGAAGTAAGCAGGGCGTGTCTCACAGCTCCCGCAGGTGGGTGATGCCGGGTGGAGGGTCAGTGATCCACTGGCTGTGTCAGGACTGCAGCCCACAGCTGTGGGGTCTACGGAGGAAGGCTTGGGCAGAGAAGGAGATCGGCTAAATTATGTGGGAAACACCAGATGGTTCCTAAGAGAAAACAGCTTCATCCTGTTCTTGGACTGAAGAAGACGCCCTGGCCCGTCTCTCAGCTGTCATTTACCGTCCGTGTCTCCTGGCTCCATGTGGGCACCGTGCTCTTATGTTACGGCTTGGATCTGAAGTGTACCTCCTCGAAGGCCATGTGTGTAAGGCATGGTTTTTGGTCTCTGGTGCCACTGGGAGCTGGGGAACACTTTGGAGGTGGGGCCTGGGGGAAGGAAATAGGTCTTTGGGGACATGCCCTTGGAGGGAACGTGGGACCCTGGCCCCTTCTTTTCTTGTTCCTTCACTTCCCGGCCACAGTGAAGTAAGAAGCTGGGCCACACTGGCTGCCATTCTGCTCAGCCTTACCACAGGCCTCAAATGATGGAGCCAGCCAGCGGCAGACCAAAACCTCTGAACTCGGGAGCAGGGGTGCTCTCAGTTAGGATGACAGTGCGAGGTGCCTTCTACTGCTGCCCCCCACAGTCTGTGTTATCCGCCTTCATGCAGCGAAGGTGAGATGAGCCAACATGCTTTAAGATCTTTCCATGGATGAGGTGCTTGATGAACGCTAACTTATTATTTTATGACGTGGTTTATAGAGGTTTATGTGGCCTTTACCAAACCAGGGACCTCTGCCATGATTTACACATGCCTGGCCAGAGTTTGGCCACAGGGAATTTAAAGTGCAGAGGAAATCAAACTCTCAGGAAATTTTCTGAGAGAGCTTCACGAAGATGCACACTGCGTAGGTGGAAAGAAGAGGAACCATCGCCTGGTTAAATGGTAGACTCCGATCTTCGGTAACTGAACCGTCTGTCTCACCCCGGCGCCATTGTGCTGCTGGGAAGAGGGGTCCAGAGGGAGCTTATGGACCCGAGATGGTTTTCTGTGTGTCTCACTGTCACATCCACACCTAGCCTTGTCCCAGGCCTACAGTCTCTCTGGTCACCGTGCAGCGCTTGGCTGAGGTCTTCGGAGAAGACTGTTGTCGGAGGAGGAGCCGTAGGGGACACCCACGCTAGGTCGAGGGACAGCAAAGAGCTTTACCAAGACGCATCTCAGGGAGGAAAGGATGGGGAGGAAGAGGAGGAGGAGGAGGGTCAAGTTTTCCCGACTCCTGGGTGTCTTCCATGTGGTGGGAAAAGGTCCCAGATGGAGGTGACCACTGCATCATAGAAAGGAAACGACAGGATTTAAGAAAGCTTACGAAGAGCAAGTCTGGCTTTCTTAGTTGGATTAGTTCCAACTTATCTGGAACTGCACAGAGAGAGAAGGCGACACCCAAAGCCGTAAAGTGAACGCACCCCTAGAATTTCAGGGTCAGCTACCCTCTTGGAAGGAAATGGAACCCAGAGATTTGTTTCTCCTTAGCAAGGTTGAATAGCAGAGGCAGATGTCTCAAAGCACGTGTCCCTTTTCCCCTGAGGATCTCGAGGGCCTTCAAAGTGTTGTCTTCACAGAAGCAGCGTCGCTGTGAGCAATGGCACATCTGACTGTCCTGACTGACTGTTTTCTGGGTTTATGCAACATGCCTTATTGGTAAATTGGATTTTAATTGAATGTTTATGCTTTGCAACTGATGTATTATGAGACTAGTAGTTTTCATAATTGGAGAGATTGAAGACACCAGATTTTTTTTGCTATATAATTTTTATATATACCCCAGTGCCTTTAGACACAACAAGAACCTAATTTAGCCACCCACCAGCCACGAAAGCAGCTGCACCACAAAATATTTTTCTCTGGGGCCTGGGAGACTGTTTCTTGGACTTGTTTATTTGATTTGGGAAAATACAGCTCACAAACAGAGCCTGGGTTTCAGAGGTTCCTTCTACTTGTGGCGGATTCTCCCCCTCAGTCAGCGGTGTCCTGGTGACTCATCTCCAAGGTCAGAGGGTTGAGCCGCTCAGCAGAGGTTCAAACTCAAGACTCTCTGGCTGTTCCTGGAACCACCAAACCCCAGGATCTCTGATGTGTGGTGCAGAACCTGCGTGAGGCTTTGCCAAGACCACCAGCTTGCTGGGAAGAAAACCAGAAGTGGACAACCAGGTCCTCACTGGGAAGAGAAAGAAGGACTCAGGAGGGGCTTCAGGACTTGTTGGCTTAATTGAAAAAGGTCCCTAAAGAGCAGAACTTGGGGTGGAAGCAGAGGAGCGTTTTTTCTTTTCTCTTATTAAAAGGTGTGACTGACAGCTAGCAATTTCTGACCACAGGTTCTTCCCCGAGAGCCTCCCTGTTCTGAAACCCAGATGAAAAGGTGGGGGGGGGGCATGGTTCCTGGGGTCTCTGGGAGAAGCCCAGCCCAATGTGAGGAGTAAGTGAAGAAAGAAACAATGGGAGGTTGTCCCTGAGCCCCAGAACCATGGTGCACAGTGCCAGCCTGCCTGGAGCCTCTGAGCAGCCTGAGACCTGCGGCTTCTCTCTGTTCTTCTTCCTTCCCTTCATCCGCGCGATTCTGGAAGCAGCCACCTGCCAAGCAGCCCAGGGAATTTCACAACATGGGAGTGAATTCCGAAGCTTTAGACTCGGGACAAAAGCAGCTTTCAGGAAACACAGGGCTTGTGGCTGCTACCTTGATGCATACACGGAAAGACCCAAAAAGGTTAAAAGCGAAGGGACACATTTCCTAACCAAGCTCATCAGATGGGCCTGAGAGGTCCCTTTGAATTCTTTTTTTTTAAAATCTTTGTTTAAAAATGGTTGGTAGCTCCTCTCTTGTCAGGATCTCATCCATCGGCCTACAGTTGGTTGGTAGGGTTAGATGGGCCACAGCTCTCTCGTTGTATCCTGATATATTTAAAATAATAATAATAATAAAGAAAGAAAGAAAGAAATTTTAAAAAAATGGTTGGTAGAAGAGGAAAGACTTCAGTTCATCTCCACAGCGTGAAATCAAGGTTTGCTATGCCTTAAGCATATCATCAATCTATTAAGAATTGGGAAACACTGCTCTCCAACAACCCAAGAGTGCCATCTGGGCAGTCCTAACATTTGGGAGGCTGTGGAAAGGGGATTGTCGTGAGTTGGAGGCCAGCCTGGGCCCCAGTGTCAACCCCCATCTCACAAGATACATATGAATATATACACACAATACGTGTATATATATATGTGTGTGTGTATTCATATATTTAAAGATTAATACACAACAGTAATTACAAAGGGACCTATCTTCAAAAATAAGCAAACACTAAAACTCATTTACATTTACTGAAGCAAGCTCAAAATTTCCCCTTCATCTGATAAGTGGGGAAAGCTAATATTTAAATGCAATCACTTGCTTACAAAAGGAGAAAATATTTAAATTCCTGGACGACTTTGTCCATAAACACAGGCTGGGTTAAGTTCCCTTCCTCTCCTCTGCTTCTCTTCTCGTCTCTCTTTTTCTCTACTCCCCTCAGTTTGCACCCCGGCCTCCTCTGCATCACTGTGTCTGCTTTTATTGTTGGGCCTTGAGACCCACACTGCTTTGTCATCTCCCGGAGACATGCCCTTGGGGTGCTGATGTTTTTTAAATATATATTTATTGTCCATAATGAGTTACATTATTTAGTGGGCAAACCATGCGTTGTTATCCCGACTTCCCCAATTCCCCCCCTCCCCATCCCTGATCAGTTGTATATCCTCCTCCGTGGGCCTTCTGGATCAGTCTTTGTGGTAGGGGACCATGGATAGCCCAGTCTTCAGCCAGGTTCTCCTGGCCCAAGTGTGTTGTTACTGAGGGGTGCCAGGCCTCCGGACAGTCTCCCCCTCCACGGCTCTCACAATCTTTCCGCCCCCTCTTCCGCTCAGTTCCCTGAGTCCTGGTGGGTTGCTGATTTTGTCATCTTTAAATGAATTGTTACGGGCAAGAGGTAAGCTTCATCTATGTGCCTTACAGTTTTGAAGAAATAAACAAAACATTCAGAAACCTAGATGGAAAAAGCCAGGTGTGGTGGTTTGTGCCTATAATCCCAGTCAGACCATCTTGAGCAATCGGTGAGCTCCAGGTCACAGTGAATGACACCTAGGGTTGTTTGCTGGCATCCACATGTATCCACACACAGGTGCTCATACCTGCATAAACATGAACACAGAGAGACAGAAAGACAGAGACAGAGAGAGAGAGAGAGATAAAACTGGTTAGCATTCCTCTAATATCTCCCTGTTATCACACTGAAATCTTGTTCATTCTAAATCCCTGAATGATAAAACAGGCAGGAAAAATGCGGTTATGAATGTGTCCAAATCTATACACATCCATAAAGACGTTTCCAGAACACTCATAAAGACTCGTGATGAGGGCTGGAGAGATTGCTCAGCGGTTAGGGCACTTGCCTCCAGTGCCTAAGGCCCCGGTTCAATTCCCCAGGACCCACATAAGCCAGACACACAAGGTGGTGACCCTGGTGCGCTCTCTCTCTCTCTCTCTCTCTCTCTCTCTCTCTCTCTCTCTCTGCTTAAAAATGAATAAATAAAATATTTTTAAAAAAGACTGTGATGAGGGGAGGTAGAGCTGAGGGTTAGAACAACCACAGCTTTAGAATAAGGCCTGGTGATCAGGGAGGTAGTTCTGAGGGTTAAGACAGTCACAGTGTTGAAGAGATAGACCGAGTTCAGGCACTGGCACTGGACCTCACCGTCGCTATCATCACACTTGAGTTCACGTCTCGTCCCCTTCCTTTCGTGACCACGTCTTCTCCACAAAACTGCGCTAAAAGTCGGTGGGAAGCTACACACGCAGTATTAAAGGTTAGCCCATTCCCGCTGGAACGCTCATTTCCATGGATTGTAAGAGCCCTCCTGAAACAGCTCCTCACCAATGCCCTGTCCTCTTGAGTAGCGTGAGGAACGTGGAGAGCTACTGCAGGTTCGCCAGCCAGGTGTTTCTTTTTCGTGGAAAGAGGGTCTTTTAATTGTGTACATGTGTCTATGCATGCTCCTGGGTGTGGGTCTAGGTACACCTGCACATGTGTCTGCAGGCATGTGCAAACCACGGGTTCACACTGGGTGTCTTCCTCACTTGCTTATATTTTGAGACAGAACACTCGCCAGCTCAGCAAGTCTAGCTAACTTCTTGATTGGTGGAAAGGCCACCTGGCCATCGAAAGGTGCCAAGCAAGTCACTGTAAGGAAGCTCAGTCGTGAGCTCCTTCACAGCCTGTTTTTCTGAAGTTGAATATCAGCAATGGGACCTCGAAATCACTCCAGCTTCCCGGCTGGGATGGATGCTGTCAGGCACCACGGTTAAGGCTGGGCACCTGGGTCAGCTGCTAGGGCGCTTGCTTAGCCCGCCCAGGCCCAGGGTTTGCAGCAGGTGCTAGGATTCAGGCGTGGAAGCCCAGCATTTGGGAGCTCGAGCAGAAGCTCGTGTTGGCTGCGTAGCGAGGATGAGGTCACATAGTCAGATATTCTGAGAGAGAGAGAGAGAGAGAGTGGGCCACCTGAGTCGCAGTAGCTTTCCTGGCCACACACATGAAGTGGCCGTTACTACGAATCCACTGATGGGCTTGGGTCCTGTTCGGTCATGACTTCAGTCAAGAAGGCTGTTCCTGGAGACGGAGGTCATCAGAGCAGCTGACAAGGTGACCTTGTATCCTAGGAAGCATGGCTTTGCATCCTGATTGGCTATTCTAAATGAGTTCCACTCATACGTCATCAAAAAGCTCCTTGTGCGCGTATGTGACAGTCACCTGACCTATTTAGTCATCTTGGGTGGGTCTCTGAGGATGTTCCCAGGAAGGCAGCCTCTCAGTAGGGGGCAGGATGTAAGGAAGCTCAGGGAAGCTAGAAATGAACATCCCTTTCTGGGTGGGCAGTACCAGAAGGAAAATTCCAGACTCAGGAAGCCAACAAGTCTGGGATAGGGTTGCGAGACCCACCCTAAGGCTATATAAAGGGGAAGGACATCTCTCTCTTCCCCCACCTGTTTTGTTGGTGTTTGCATGGTGTTGGTGATGGCCTCTCTCTCTCTCTCTCTCTCTCTCTCTCTCTCTCTCTCTCTCTCTCTCTCCCTGTTTGGACCTGTGAAAGGAGGCCAGCCTCTTTCACAATTATGGATCTGTAGCTTCACTAAATCTTTTCCTCTCATAACTGTGCCTGGTTTGAAGGTTCATCCCAGCGGCGTGCGGCCGACTACACAACGTACAAAACGTGAAACAACGGCTAAGAGCTGACATTGGCTAATGCAGCCCTCGGGATGGGAACGCAACTCTGGACTTTCGTCATCAGAAGCTGCGGATGGGAAATCTGGCAATTCATTCCTCCCATTTTTCACACCAAAATCTCTTCCCAGGGAGCAAATGCTTGGGAATCCACAGCGCTGCTTGTTAACAAGATGATTCTGTGAATGTTAGTAGAAATTTAGTTTAAAACGGCTCCTCAAAGATAAAGTTACTTTGTGGTAAAGATATAAATTTTAATGAAGCATGATACCAATCTAAGGTACTGTTCTTACTAACTTTGAAATGTTTATCTTAGTCACTGGCTAGGACACATAATTCATATTCAGAGCCAAAATAATCTGCTTTTCTGTTAGTGTATACTCATTGTACACAGTGTTGCCCTTCTTATAGACAAGTAGTTTGATGTATATCACTATATTTGCCCATTTCTCTCCTCTTCCCAGCCTCCTCCCTTCCCTTTTCAGCTCTTATGTGTTACACACGCACACACACACACGCACACACGCGCACACACACACATGCATGTGCATAGTCTTATGAATCTATAAAGAATCCTAGTGACTGCAAGGACTGATCCAGACGACCCATGGAGGAGGTCATCCAGTGGAGGGGGGAGGGGAGGGCAGCGGGGAATTGGGGATAACAACTCATTGTTTGCCCACTAAATGTTGTAACTCATTATGGACAATAAATTAAAAAAAAAGAAAAAAAAAGAATCCTAGTGACTATAGAGATGGCTCAGTGAATAAGAGCACTTTCTATGAAAGTATGAAGACCCACCCCACCCCCACCCCACCCCAGCACCCATGTCAAAGCCTGGGCATGGCTGCCTGCCTGTAGCCCAGTACCGAGAGTGGGGTGCAGAGGTAGGAGGATCCCTGAGCTGTTCACTCAGCCAGTCCAACTGATAAATGGGGAGCTGCAAGTTCAGTGAGAGTGAGTCCCAGGAAAATAAGGGAAAAGGTGGTCGAGGAAGACACCCAATATCCTCCTCTGGCCTCACACATGTGTGCTTGGGGAACACACACATCTGCATGCACAGATGCATACAACACACGTGTATGCACACAACACACCACACACACCACACACCACACACACACCACATACTATACACACACTGAAAAAGAGAGTGAGAAAGACAAGAAAGGAAGAGAGGGAGGAATTTTGGGAATCACAAATGAGAGAAAACATAAACTTCTCTTTCTGAGTCCAGAGAATTTCGTTCACTCTAACAATTTCCAGTTGCCTCCATTTCATTCACATAACATTATTCTGTTTTCTTTATGAACCGATGAAACTCTGTTGTGCAAATAGATCACATTTTCTTTATCCATTGATGGACAGATTGTTGAAGCTGATTCTATAACTTGTCTACTGTGAAGAGAGCAGCCACCATAAACACAACGTGCAGGCTTCTCTATGTATGTTGCCTTTGGATAGACAGGCAAGAATGGTGCATCTGGGTCAGGCGGTAGCTTTGGTTTTCGTTTTCTGAAGACCCTCCGGTCTGACTTCCAGAGTGGCTGCGCTAGTGATCAGTGTTGTCAGGGACCCTGACACTGAGCCGTCATGAAGGCAGCCACAGGGCAGGGTGCCCTTGCTGCCTGGGGTCCTCTCTATCAGTCCAATTTATTTTTTGAGAAATATCTGCAAAGAGAGGGAGGGAAAGAGAGAGAGAAAGGGAAAAAGGAGAGAGAGTGAGAGAGAGAGAGAATGGGCACACCAGGGTCTCCTGCCACCGCAAACAAACTCCAGAACCATGTGCTATTTTGTGCATCTGGCTTTACATGGGTGTCCTTACCCGCCCGCGGGCCGGTCACAGCGAGGGCCCTACAGAAGGGGTGTGAATGGGTGGGGCAAGAGACATGAGAGAATGGAGCAAGTCGATATTCCGATCAAACTCATTTATTTCCCAGGCAAGCAGCACTTAAGTAACTATTTCCCAGGGGTGGCTACTAAAAATTAGCATAACCAGGTTGCTAGGTAGCCTGGCCACAGCAAGGGTCATGTGATCTCTAGGAGGAGGCCTGCAGGCGGAGAAAGTTTAGGAGAGAGATAGAAACTAGCATTGGTTAATAAGATGAAGAACAGAGACCTTCAAAACAAATGTTGACGCAGTTTAAGGCTCAAAAAACAGCTCCCCACACATGGGCACTGGGGAATGGAGCCCAGGTCCTTAGGCTTTGTAGGCAAGTGTCTTAACCACTGAACCATCTCTCCAGCCCTCAATTGAATTTCTGAAATGTTTGAACTCTGAAGAACTGCTTTGTGAGTCCACCTCCATGCCTAACAGTGCTTTTGAAATACTTCGTAAAAAGAAAAAAAGAAGAAGAAAAATCTGGTTTCATTTATTTTTCTCAAAACTGGTTGGAAAACTTCTATGAAAATATTCAACAGAAAGCACAGCACAAAGCATTAGTTCTCAGAGGTGCTTACCGCAATTAGGAAACAAAGCTTTCAGACAGAAATGCATAGTTATTTCTGTGAAAATCAGGAAGAACTGAAAAACAGCCTCGAGAGTCCTGAAAGGGTTTGTGAGGTTTAGCATTTAAAAGCATCATAATTGAGATTTGTGATGTTTTCACTTGTCACAAGACTCTTTTGATGGCACTCCTATTTTTAATTGGGTGGATTTATATTCTACACTGGAGGTAATGAAATTGAAAAGGTCCACACGCGTGTAGCATATAAATTTAGTGAACACTCAAAAGAATCATAACAAGTTGTTTGATGAGTTTTGCCTTGCAAAAATATTTTTCAAAGAAATGTACTCTGAATTGAAGCAAAAAGACAGAACCTGAGAAAATATTTAGTCTGAGATGTTTATACATTTCATTATGAAAAAAATAATAAAATGTATTCCAAAAGCTTACTATATGAGCTTCGAAGTACCTCGGTGGGCTGGGAAAAAAGCATGGTTTCTGTTAAAAATACCTTAAGCTCCAGAGAAATGCCGGTGGAAAGTCAGTGATTCCAAACTTAAAGGACAAAATTCAATTCTGAAGGACACTACAGGCAATTATATGAAAAAATCAACAATAAGGCAAAATAAAAAAGCACTATCCAGAAAAAGACCAATGACAAGCAGAGCCAAAATATCAATCAAATGACATGAATATTTACTAAAATAAATTTTCATGTTATTTTATACTTACTCAATATAAACCAGTTTTATGTGTGTGTTAGTGAAAATAAGATGCGTTGTTTGTATTTTACAGAATGGATTTTATTTTGGGAGAAAAACTTTCAATAAAACCACTTTACGAGTACCACCAAATAATAAAAAAACCAATTTTAGCTCAATGATAAACATTTCAAAGATCACATCATTTCAACTATTTTTGGTACCTCTTTCACCCTCAAAACTGTCCTATGGGGATTATAAATTATCCACTGTGATTAAGGATAACTTAAACGAAAGAAAAGATTAAATATGCAAGAAAAAGCCTAAAATATATCACTGTCAAAGATAAAAGAAAAAAAACAGGAAATGTGAATAATATCACAGCTGTTCAATGAAACCTCTTCACTCAACGAAAACTCCATCCCAAGAGAGATGAACTCCAGCGAACATTCAGGAAGGAATCTTGTCATCTCTCTTCAGAGAACAGAAAATTGAGACAGGAATGTCTTTAGTCCAGATGGCCAGGCAGGGGACCTTGAAAGCAATACTTGACAAGGATTTTAGGAGAAAATATTTGCAGCCCATCTGATGTAAGGATGAAGTAAGAGCCTTAACCACTGTCCAGCTGCCCCAAGATCATAGGGTAGCTAGCATGGCCCGCTGGGGTTTTGCCAAGAAGGAAGGACTTGGTTGAATTGTAGAAAATCAATCAGTAGACCACCACGTTAAATACTTTTGTTGAAAATGATACTTTATCTTAATATCTGTAGAGAAAATATTGCAAAGAGTCAATTATTTTAGTGATTTTCTAAGCTCGTAGCCAACGAATATGAAGAAGCCCATTTAAGCTGATGCAGGTGTCTACTAATCACATAGAGCTATTTAGGGGCACCTGACCTAATGGTAATGAATGTCAAATGCTTCCTCTAGGAGCGAAGAAAGAAAAGAAAGATGGCTGGAGAGATGGCTCAGCGGTTAAGGCACTTGCCTCCAGTGCCTAAGGACCCCCGTTCAATTCCCCAGGATCCACATAAGCCAGACCGACAAGGTGGTGGCCCTGGTGTGCGTTCTCTCTCTCTCTCTTTCTCCCTCTCTCTCTCTCTCATCTCTCTCATCTCTGCTTGAAAATAAATAAATAAAAATATTTAAAAGAAAGAAAAGAAAGAGGCCCTGCTTACACTAAAACCCAACCCAAGAAGTCCAACCAGATAAGAAAGAGATGGTGAGAGCTGCTGGAATCTTAAAACCCCAAGACATGTTCACAGTTCAATGTGGTTGCGTGAAAAATGACCGTGACCGTCCGCTTTATTGAAACTGCTTGATGAAGATCAACACAGAAAAAGCATCTGTTGAGTTGCAATTAATTATAGCAACCGAAAATAGAAATTAAAGCGAAGGTGCTTTTATCGATTTCCAGGGACAAACCTGAAGAAAGTCATTTAAGGCCTCTACACAGAAATTTCAAACGGTATTGGCCAGCAATACTTTTTACAAACCTTAGTAAGTAGATGGAAATAAAAAGATCAATATTGTGAGGATGTAAGTCTCTCCAAAATAATCTTCAGGATTTAACGTAATTCCTTGCAAACCCTTAGAGGAGTTTTTCTCATAATTGCAGTGGATCAGCCGGGCGTGGTGGCGCACGCCTTTAGTCCCAGCACTTGGGAGGCAGAGGTAGGAGGATCGCCATGAGTTCAAGGCCACCCTGAGACTACAGAGTGAATTCCAGGTCAGCCTGGGCTAGAGCGAGACCCTACCTCGAAAAACCAAAAAATAAAAAATAAAATAATTGCAGTGGATCATAACAAGCTGATTCTAAAATTGACATCAAAAGTTGAAGGCCCGCTCGGAGAGTCAGGTGAGGGTTCACGCTCCCATTTATAGCCGAGAGCATAAGGACGTAAGTATGAAGAAATACATACTAACTGTCCTCTATGGATGAGCAACATGAAACCACCGTGCTGTGATGTTGATAGTCCTCACTGATAGAGGAAATGACTGTATGTTTTCTAGGTTAGGTATCTAAAGGTGTCTTAAATAAAAATCAGTCAGAAAATCAGGAAAGATGAATTTTTTTGGTCTTCTTGAGACAGAGAAGCACGGTCTCATAAAACCCAGGCTGACCTCAAACTTGCTATGTAGCTAAGGACGACCTTGAACTCCTCTCCAGTCTCTCGGTCACTAACAAATCCTTTCATTTTGATAACATCGACAGTAGGTTTTCCTTAGAAGGAACAACTCTGACGTTCAGGGCAGGACAGTGGACTGATCATAAAATGCTGTTCTCATGCCATTTACCAGGGGTGAGATTCTAGGAAGGTTACTTCCCTTCTCTGTGTCTCAGTTAATTCATCTGTAAAAACCAGGGACAATACCATTTGCCCAATAGGATACGACAAAGAGGAACTCACATACGCAGTGAGTTAAATTACGCAGTGTATGGGCTGAAGAAATGGCTTAGCGGTTAAGGCATTTGTCTGCAATGCAGAAGGACCCAGGTCCGATTCCCCAGTGCCCATGTGGAGCCAGACACACAAGAGGGCTTATGTGTCTGGAGTTCGTGCTGTGCCCAATCTCTCTCTCTCTCTCTCTCTCTCTCTCTCTCTCTCTCATAAATAAATAAAATATATTTTTAAAAAATTACGCAGTGTAAATAAAACCTTTCAGGCTCTCTATCCAACAGGCTTCCGATAGGGTCGAGAGATCAACAGTCAGTCAATCACACTTTACTGCCGCTGACACTCATGGGTTTCAACCTTGTCAACCGATTTCCCCAATTTAATCTGTAAATGACACCATTGGCCGAAGACAATTTCATTTCTTTATTTATTTATTTTTATATTTTATTTATTCATTTTCAAGCAGAGGGAGAGAGAGAGAGAGAGAGAGAGAGAGAGAGAGAGAGAGAGAGAGAGAGAGCGCACCAGGGCCACCACCTTGAGGGTCTGGCTTATGTGGGTCCTGGGAAATTGAACTGGGGCCTTAGGCACTGGAGGCAAGTGCCTTAACCGCTGAGCCATCTCTCCAGCCCTCATTTATTTATTTTTAATTTTTGTTTTTCTTTTAAATTAGGGTCTCATTCTAGCCCAAGCTGACCTGAAACTCTGTCTACATGCAGCTCCAGGCTGGTCAATCCTCCTCCCTCTGCTTCATGGATGCAAGGATTCGGGGCGTGCACCGCCCTTCTTGAAGACAATGCTTAATTCATCACCTTAGAGGAACATAAGAGGGAATGACAGGTAAAGGTAAGTCATCTTCCCAAGGTCAGAGAGTCAGTTTGCGAATAAAGTTCTATCTCATGTTGGCTGTCCAGCAGTGAAATTTAACATCTCTTCCTACGTGTCTTTTAAATTTTCACCTGCCCTCTCCGGGGTTCTGAGAACTCTGACTTTCTGTTCTTGGCTCCTACATTTCCTCTGGGAGCCAGGCTGTCTCTGATCCTCAGTCCGTGCCTTGAGATCAGCCCACAGGACCAGAAAGCAGAAGGGATGCAGTGGACAGAAGGAGCCCTCACAGGGTCCCCCGATTGTCCCTGAAGTCACCCTCCCCCTACTAACCCTCGCTCATCTCTTGTTGTTGTTGGGAATTAAATTAAGAAGCTTGAAGAGCTCTGAGGGACGGTCATCTCCAGTCATCACAGGGAACAGACCCAAGCGCAGGACATGAGGGAAAGCAGTCTTTCTCACTTGGCTTGGAAAACAATGGAAGCGCTGTTGGCTTCTGGGAGACCCTGGGTGGGGGGTGAGCACCCAGCTATCCCAGGCAGGCAGGGATGAGGTAGGCGGCCCTGCAGAGAGGAGGGGAGTCAGCACTCCTATCTCACAAGCAGCAACACTAATAGGTATCCACCCAGAGCTGGGAAAACAGCTTGAACTTTGGTTACTTGGGGTTCCTAAAGTTTCTAACTGTGAAAAGCATCAAACGTCGATCCCACAAGCTCAAATTCTGCAAGAGAAATGAAGTCATGCTTTTTGTCACCCAAATCACACTTTCAATTAGCAAGATTTATACAGAGAGAGTTGGAGGTGTTGAGGACCACACAGGTACAAGGGGCATCTTTGCCCCAATGGCACATCAAAGCCAGGCAAATCAGAGCCCCAAATAGACGTTTCTGGAACAAGCAGATTGGGGGTGATTATTCATTTCACCAAAGTCTTTGTTTCTCTTAAGGCACCAGAGGATTTCTTTTTGAAGTATCGGGGGTTCTAGCACATTTATGACTCAAAAAGTACTGCTTCTTTTTTCCACATTAGGGATTCAGACCAAGTGAAATATCAGGTCAGGTCAGATTGGGTTTGGAGAGTGGGTTGACGTTCCGGTTTTGTTCGGTTTCAATTGCATTAGAAAAATGTGTAATGTTGGTCATAGCTTCTCCTGACTCACTGGGTCCTTCTGGGGACCTGGGGCGGGCCAGTGGTTTGTTCCCAGTGCCACAGGAAGGGCAATTCAGACCTGGAATTCCTTCGGCTCTTTAGCTCACTGATTTTGGCCCAAACTCAATCTACATGTAACTTTTCATAAAGGAAAATTCCTTTGCCTAAAGTGAAACATGAAGGGATTCTGTCACTCTAGGAAGTAAGACCCCAGCCTGAGTTGGAAGTATTGCAATGACACTAAAGCAGCAGGTGAGCAGGTCAGCCTTTCCTCATGGCCTTTCCTCGCCGCGCTCGAGGCTTCTACCTGGGATTTATTTCTCGTGCCTTTTGCTAGTTTTCTATAAAACATCCTTTAAAAAAAATATATATATATATAGTTATTGTCCATAATGAGTTACATTATTTAGTGGGCAAACAATGCGTTGTTATCCCGAATTCCCCAATTCCCCCCCTCATCCTCCCTGATCTGTTGGATATCCTCCTCCGTGGGCTATCTGGATTAGTCCTTGTGGCAGGGGATCCTGGATAGCCTAGTACTCAGCCCGGTCTTCCTGGCCCAAGTGTGTTGTTACTGATGGGTGCCATGCCTCCGGACAGTCTCCCCCACCACGGCTCTCACAATCTTTCCTCCCCCTCTCTTTAATGCCTCCCTCTCTTCTTTAAGTGGAAACCTCAAATCTGCGTGTATACACTAAGGCTTGGCCCTGAGCGTATGTAAGTTCCTGATATCCTGTATGACCTCATCAATCCCATGCCAGGGACGGTCTTACATCTTCTCTTTGTCTTCTGCTTTTGAAAAGGTAACATGACCTATGCTCTATGTCCCAGATCCTATGCAGGAAGCATTTCCCAGTCCCTCTGTGATGTGTTGCTTCCATTAAACCTCATGCTTTTCCTATCAACCATCCACATTAGTTACTTGTCTCATTGCTGTGACAAAATGCCTGTTGAAAGCAGCTGCGGGAAGGAAAGGTTTATTTTAGCTCACAGTCCATCCTGGCGGGAAGTCACGGAGGCGGAGGCTGGGGCAGCTGGTCACGTTGCTTCCTCCTCAGCAAGGAGAGAGCCATGAATGCTGGTGTTCAGCTCCCTTTCTCCTTTTTCTTCAGCCCATGATTTGGTGTTTCTCAGAGTTCAGTTGGATTCGGCCAATCTAGAAACTTCTTCAGAGATATGCTCAGAGATTTGTCTCCCAGACGACTCTAGATCAACTTGAAAAGGTTGACCATGGGGCCCTCGTTCTACTCTTTTTTTAAATTTTATTTATTTATTTTTGAAGCAGAGAGAGAGAGAGAGAGAGAGCGTGAGCACCAGGGCCACCACCTTGTGGGTCTGGCTTATGTGGGTCCTGGGGAATTGAACCCAGGGCCTTAGGCACCAGAGGCAAGTGCCTTATCCGCTGAGCCATCACTCCAGCCCCCTCATTCTACTCTTGTCCAGGTATTTCTTATTTCTGTGAAACAATCTCACAAGATACTGTGATTGATGTATAGGTGTGACCTCATCCAGATGTCTTTGGAGTGACTTTTTATTAAGATCATTGATGAGAGAATGGAATCCCAACAACCTCAGGTCTACAGGGGTAAAGTCCTGTCTCCACTGGGCCACAGTAGAAGGCTGCAAATCACAGGCATTAATGTGAGAGGCTGGAACAGGGGAAGGTGTCAGCGATGGATGGTGACTGATGAGCAGGCCACTCATAAAACATGTGGGTCCCAGTGAGTGATTTGAGAGGAAATAGGAACAAAGAAAAACTTTCATGAGGCTTTTTAAGAATCTGGGGAGGGGGCACACGTATGTCTGCGGATGCACCTAACCCTTGCACACACACACATCTGGAGGCCACCAGAGCATTCCCACCTTACTTCCTTGAGACAGAGTCTCTCCTAGAACCCGCAGATGCTTTTTGGGGGGTGAGGGGGTGAAGGGAGTGAGGGGGTGAGGGGGGCTAGACTGGCTGAGCATCAGACCTGCTTGGCACCCCTTAGCACTGGGGTCACAGACATGAACAGCCACACCTGGTTTCTCGTGTGTGCTGGGGCTTGAACTCAGGTCCTCCTACCTGCATAGCAAGTACCCTTATCCGCTGACCCATCTCCCCAACACCAGAAACCTTTTCGGAGCCTGCTTTCATCCCTGGAAGATACTGGATGGATCTGTGAGCTGGCTTTTCCCCTTGGAGCTGCTGCAGCTCTCGAAGGCTCGATGTGTACCTGTGACTGTTCTCCCCCAAACCTTCAAGCTGCCCAGAAACATGCCACGGAATCATATGACCCCCACCAGTTTCATGATTATTAGACCATTTACAAAAAGAACTCTGAATTTTTCTAAGAGCCACTCAGAATCAGCAAAGATCAACAATGATCTTGACTATTTCTCTGGCTTTCAAATGTGCTGAACAAACCAGAAGAGAAGAGGTTTTACTAGTCTTGTCTTCCTGGGCACTGCTTAGTTTAATTTCCTATTGTCAGTTTCTTGCTTTTTCTCCCAAAATTATTTTTAAAAAGAATAGCTATGTTTGGCATAGCTCTGTGTACACATTCCTTTTCTGCTCAGCCAGGTCTATCCATCGTTTTATTAAATTCTAATATCCCTAATTTACATATCACTTTACACATTAATACACAAACACTCATTCTCTCTTGCCATTCTCAAACCGACCTCTGCAACTAAGTGAGATAATTATCGTTGAATCATCGTGTCCTTGGAAGCTGAGGCCGGAAGTCAGGAAGTCAGGGTTCATACTAGGTCTCCTGTCCCCAACTTTCTACCCACTGTACCTCCCGAAGACATTGCATCCTGCTATGTTTTCCCTCCAACTTTGCTCTGGAAACATCTAGAAAGCACTTGTCAGCTCAAGTTTCCTGCTCACCACCATCTCTCTTTTTGACCACATCCCTTCAGCGGCCCATTTCGGACTCTGACCTGGGAGCATGTCTGGAATTACATAATGGCTTGTTCTTCCCGGGGTAACCAAGGAACACAGAACAAACAGAAGCCCATCGGAGTGGGCAAGCCTATGAGATCATCTGGTCCCAAGAACAATGCCTCTCAGAAACTGGAGATGAGGAAGACTTGTGAAGTCATCTGACCCGCCCCCATGCAAAGCAAGTTCAAGCCCAGAAGGCCGTCGGCCAGGTCTTCCTTTGGCTTCCAGTGCTGGCTTTTGACCCTCCGCTCCGACGGCTGCCTCAGCTGCCGAGATTGGCTTGGAACCAGCAGAGCAATTGGGAAACTGGGACAGCAGCTGGGTCTCAAGGGCCTCATTGCTTTGCCCAGTGGACATCCGTCATGTCTGCAATTGGCCACATCTCTCGTGATGGATGTTGTCCTGCTCAGAAGTAATTCCCAGAGGAGCTGTAAGCAACACGCTTCAATCTTTCTGAAGTCAGGAGTAGCCTTGGGACTGACTGTCACAGCCCGGAGCTCCAGAACTAGAGCAATGGCACATTCTCTATTTTCTAATTAATCTCTGAGTCAGGACAGCCAGCCAGTAAAAGTGGCTAGAGGTCCCCAAGCATCCCCTAAAAACGTCATCAGTTGAAGAGCGATATTAACATGATGTATCCATCACAGGGATCCTCCTTCAACTCTACTTGTGTGAAAGAAGACGTCATGCTATTGTTAATTAAAATATTACTGAAAGGACGCTGACGGATGTTTTCAAGGCATAAGAAAGCAATGCTATGCTGTGAGCTTTGAAAAATGTTCTAATAACCAAGTTGGAATTTGCTCACCCACCAGCCATGTGACTAGAGGCAAGTTTCTTCCCTTTCTCTGTTAAGTAAGCGCGCACATCCATATTGCTTCTAGGATGTTCCCTGTGTCTCAACCTCACTAAAGAGCTCAGAGTAACTGCTTAAGCCAAGGCCATGGCCGAGGGGCTCCTTCGCCAGCAAGCATTCAGCCGGATCCCAGAAGAGATCTCCCTGAAATGCCTTGGCTGTCAGAGCTCGTGTTCACCCACCTCCCTTCTGGAGTCAGACTCTAGGTGACAAACCAGTTCCGAAAAGGAGGGCCATGGATAAGTTGCCTTCCTGTAGAAACTAGCTTCCAAAAGCAGCTCTCTCCTTCCCCCTCTTCACTCCTCCCGTGCTCCCTTCCTCTTCCTCCCTTCCCACACTCTCCCTCTTCTTCCTCTTCAAGTCCCCCTTCCTCTCTGGGTCTACAGCAGGTCTGTCCTGAGCCACCTTTAGCAGGCAGGAGATTGTCTTGCTTTCATACCTCGGCAGCCCTTCAGGAGCTCCTTTGGAAAACCTGGTTCTTTCCATTGCAGTCTGGGTAGCAGTACAGATCTGTCTGTTGAAATAACTGGTCTCTGGCCCCAGTGATATTTAAACTCAGCTTCCTCTGAGGGGCAAACTACATTCTTCCTTATTCTTCCCTATTCCTAGCCCTTCGCTTGCCTGCCACTCCTCCGTGTCCCTTGTTTTGTCAAACTGGTCTGAATGTGGCCCTCGTCTTCCAAGCCCTCAGTCTTTCCCAGCACCCAGCACGCCTCCCTCTGTGTCCTCTTCCCACCTCATCCCAGTGGCCTCACCACTGTCCTGCACCACTTGCCAAAAGGTGAGGGCTTAATCCATCTACCAGTGTGTCTCAAGGCTCCCGCGTTTCAGGGAAGAGTCTCCGACTTCGGGTCCTCGTTGCTCTCCTCCTGGAATCGTCCTGTGTCTCTCTTCGTCATCAACATGAAGTCTCTTCACTTGCAGGTTGTTTTCACGCTCTTTGTTGTTTCTGTTGATGAGAAAGAATCTGAAGTGAGTTGAGGATGAGGAAAGAGGGAGGCAACAAAAACATTGAGTGGATATTTCTTGGTTCATCTTTGAACAAATTAATAGAAGCTGAATTCAAGAAAGAACTTGCCCTTGACCGTTGAACCCCTACATTTGCCCAAGGATAAAGGACTCGTGTAACTGTGTCTAGATGAACCACTAGAGCCTGCCATGGAACTCAGTCGGTCGAATGCTTGCCCAGCCTGCCTGAAGCTCTAGTTCAATTCCTAGCAGGACAGAAACTGGGGATGGTGGTGCATCTGGGATCCCAGCACTCAGGAGATGAGCGCAGGTGGATCAGAAGTTCAAGGTTATCCTTGGCTACAACATGGGTTTGATGCCAGCCTGTGATACATGAAATCCTGTCGATAAAGCAAAATAAATAAATAAATAAATAAATAAATAAATAAATAAATAATCAGTAAAGGCTCATGGGACAGAACTAAGGCAATTCCTCTACATGAGCAGAGTCAGGACATGGAAGCCATTGAGATCAAAGCACCTGTTGCAGTCAGCTTTCTAGTTGCTGCGCAAAAAGAACCCAAACAAAAGCGGCTTGTAGAGGAATGGGTTTATTTGGCTTATGGACTCGAGGGGAGACTCCATTCTGGCAGGGAAAACGATGGCATGAGCAGAGAGGGCTGGACATCACCTCTGCCACAGCACTGCAAACGGCGGCAGGAAGGTGTGCCAAACTCTGGCAAGGGGAAGTGTTTATAACCCCATAAGCCCACCCCCAACAACACAGCTCTAATGAGGTTCTAATTCCCGAATTGCCATCAGCCGAGGATCGATCAGAACACATTCAATTGTTTGTGGGGGACACCTGGATCAAACCATGACAGCACCGCATTTAATCAGCAAGAAGTCCAGCAGATCTGAGGAGGGTGAGCTAACACAGTTCATGCTGGGGTAGGAAAAAACTTTCTGCAAAGCATCTTGCTTCTGGGTCGCAAGTGCCTGTGGTAACCTCAAAGGTTTTCTTCCCAGCACCATTTACTCAGCATGTCCACGTGATCCTCAGGAAGACAGGATCTTTCAGTGGTCTGGAGCTCACCAACTAGGCTAGACTAGCTGGTCGGAGAGTTCCAGGGACCCGTCGCCTCTGCCTCTCTGAGGCTGGGATCCCAGCCACATAGCACCTCACCTGCATTTTATGTGAGTACCAGCGCTCAAGTCAGGTCCTTGCACTGGTGAGGCAAGGACTTTATGGACCAAGCCCTCGTTTCCGTTTTAAGCATCCATTGATTCTTACAAGGACGTTCCACCTTATTTCATTGATTCTTTCCAATAGTTCATCAAAGTAAATGAGTCATAGTGAGCACTTTAACTAGGAGGAAATTTGAGAGACGAGGGCATTTCATAGGCCATGGGGTGGGCCCACTGGCTGAACCTGGGCGGGGTGGAGTTCTCACGCACGTGCTCCCCGTCTATGCTCTGCTTCCACACGGCTTCCACTCGCTCATGAGCGGAAGGATCTGGCCATTGACGATCCACCAGAGAGAGGCTCTGGGGTTTGTGAAGCAAGTCAGAACCTTAGGGCACCTCTGCTGTGATCGCTGGGATGGAAGACTGCACGAGGCTCTGTGGGCAGAGGAGAGAGACTGCGGCTCGGGGCCTGGCTTATGCTCCATCCTCAGAGACTCGACAGCTCACAGGGCCACAGTAGGCTCTGTCCCAAGGGCCCAGAGGTCAGCAATGACCTTCTATAGAGAACAGGCTTCTTTCTGGGTAATATTGGGTTTTAATGTGACATGTACCCCTCAGGCAGGCACGCGTGTTTGACCAGTTGGATCTGAAGATGCTGTTGGGGGAAGTTTGGGGAACTTTTGGGAAGCGGAACTTAAGTGGGTGGGTTTACAGCCCAAGCTTTACTTCCTGACCTACCAAGATGTGAAGAGTCCCAGCCACATGCACCTACATGAACTCCACCACACCTTCCCCACCAGGATGGTCTGTGTCCCCTTGAACCAGAAGAAGTCCTCTTTCCTTAAGTCGATTCTCATCAGATATTTGGTCACCACGATGAGAAAAGTAACTGATGCCAGTGACAAGCATAAGAAGAAGCCTGCACCTCCACAGTGCCCCCCTCTCCTCAGCAAGACTCCTTGGACAGCTCGGTGACATCCCTGTCCCAGGATCCCGCTCAGGGGTACCTCCAGAGAATTCCTAGTGAAGCCCCGGCCAGGTGCCTGTCCTCCCCCTTCAGGGAGTGCGATAGAGGACAAGATCCAACCCCGTGTTGCCATGGTGTGCCAGTGTATGTGCGGGCACATGAGGGCCACGGTCAGAGGGCGACCTCGGGGTCCACCGTGCTTGAGAAAGGCTCGCACTGCCCCCAGCACTGTAGGAGTGATAGGATTACAAACACGTGCACTGTGTGCATCCGGCTTGGCGTGGGTTCTGGGGATCTGAACTCCGGGCATCAGCCTTACACAGCAAGTGCTTTAAATTACTGTGCCATCTCCCTAGTCCCACTTGGTGGTCTTGAAGGCAAGTCTGAAGAAGTTCTTGCCATCCTGGAAATCCACTCTGCAATTCCCCTAGCAGAACATCATGTTTACCACAATGCACCGGGTGCACCTTAGCTGGATCTCACTGTGCTACCCAGCCCAGTCAAATGTGTGTGTATGTATGACATTTCATAGAATTCAACACGAGCATGACCAAAATAATGGAAGAAATGAAAAGAGATGGCACCTGGTGTCTTTTTCCTAGATAGTTTTCAAGTGCTGTTTAGCCTAATAGCTCTGTTTCCATAGAAACAAAACCTACCACAAGCCTTTCCGTAGTCAAAATGGTCTTCCCGGGATGCAGGCTGGAGAGGCATCTGAAAGCCACAGTCACTTGGTCAAGCTCTTCTTCCCCCAAGCAAGACCTACATGCAAACTCTCAGGGGTCCACTCAGAGCACCCCCACACCCCAAGTGTCCCTCCAGCTTTGCTTGGGCTTGTAGAGTGCCAGCCGTCCCCTCTGGGGCAGCAAGTCTCCAGCCCTGCGTTCAGCCCACGCTCTCTCCATAGAGCCGCACTTCTCAGCTCTCCATAGCTTGATGTCTCCACCTACTTCAATGGAGTCTGCAACCTCGCTCTGCTTTTCTAGAGACTTCTCAGGATTGGCCCTCGTGGACAGAGACGGCGCGTTTCCCATCAGGCTTTCATAGCACCGTAGCCTCTCCCCACAAAGACAAAGCAGGCTTGTCCGAAGACGTCTCTGTTGGCAGCAAATTACAGAGAAATGTTTTCTGCATGTGGTGCACTTGATTTCAACATCCGTATTGGCTTGTAAAATCCATGACAGGAAGGAAGAGGCAGGAGGGCATTTTTGAGATCAGAGAAGGAACTCGGAAATGAGACTCTAGGATTGTCTAGGCCACAGATGAAAGCTCCCAGCCTCTCGAGAGCCTCGAGTTAACTGCCTGGGTTCAAAGCCTGGCTATGCCAAAGTATGTTGGCCAACTGGGCAAAGTACTTATCTGTGCCTCAGTTTCCCCATCACGTTAATAAAAAAGAACCTACTTATTAGTGGTGTTGTGAAGATTGAAAGAGTTAAGATGCATGAAATATCTAGAAACGTACCAAGCACACAGAAATAATTACTATTATTAGGTGTAAGTTACCAGGAAATAAGAATGAAGCAATTTTCCTAACACGCTCAGTGTATATTAGATTCCACTCTAATTCTATTGAATAGTTTGTTATTATTTTTTAAAATCTGACATCCTTGCCCTGAAGGAGGCTGGAGCTCTCCTCATTATCCCCCATGAAGTTATTTGGTAATATATATGACATATGGGGAAACTGAGGACCTAATAGCATAGCTCACTTAATTATGGGGGTCAAAAGCCAAGTGTTCGTCTTGCCTCTTTTCATGCCTATCCAAACAAATAGCCTTTCAACTAAAATACACTCCTTTCAAGCGAGTTCAAATTGGTGGGAACTGTGGAAGGTCTGATGGCCTTCGGTTTTAGCTTTTCCACTGTTTCTTAAAGCCCACGAAGAACTAGCCACCCTGGTAGAAATGCCCAGAAGGCTTAAGAGGAGATCAAGGAGGCCTTTGTGACTCAGAGGCCCGAACTAGATCAGGCCACGCTTCAGAAACGGGGAGCAGTATTGCATCTTTTATTTCACTATTTCACTGCAAGAAAGTGGCCAGGTCTCCCATATCTGAGGGCACAGTATACAGCTGAGAAGAGGAGTCTCTTTAACTTCCAGGAAAACTTAGAGGCTGGAAAGAGAGGGGAACGGTCTTGGTTTATTGGAAAACCTGAGTTCCTGGGCTTTTCGTGGCTTTGCCCCGAGCTTCTCGCTCCCTTTCCAAAGCACTTGCTACCCTCAGCACAAAGTCCCCGTGGCCCCCAGGTCAAACCTAGTAAGCGGATTCTTCCCAGGCAAGGGGACTGGCCCACCTCCTCAACCCCTCAAAACTGTGCCGGTTCTGTGGATCATAGTCCGAATGTCTGCTTGGTGAGAGAATGCTGATGTTTATTCTGAGACTTCTTCCTTTGGGGCTCTGCAAGGACCACAGGAGGCAAAAGCGGGCACTCAACTGGGGAGGACCAGAGCATGAAGTTGGGGGGCTGCTCCCATTCCTGGAGACTGCCAATTAAGGGCGTCAAGGCTTTCGTTGCTTTCTATTTCATCCAGATTCACTTGGCTGCAGTATTGGTTGGTTATGGAGTCTCTAAAATCCAGCCAACCTGCCCACTGCTCAGAGATGCAGTGCTTGAGGGAGGGGTGTTCAGCACTTGCTGAGCCCAGCTTTGGCTCTGGCTCACCGTGCCACACCCTGGGCTGCATGCCTCCTTGCCTAGGTACAAGCCAGCACTTTGGGGAGTGGGTGTCTGCCTGACTGCTCGCTGGCTGCTCCCATTCGGGGTGGGCCAGCCCCCTAGGTTTGGACTTAAACACATCCCAGAAGATCTCAAATGTTTCTGGTTCTGCAAAACCCTAACATGTGTTTGTTCTGCTTTCTCTCATGTTGCATTCAAAACTCCTGTGTGTTTCTAGGGAAATTTAATCCATATACTTATGATACATTTACACGTAACTCATCAAAATATTGTTTCTTGCAAACCACTGCCCGGATGTCCAGGCCTCCTCACGAGTTCTTCAAATGGAGCTTTTTTTCCTTAGAAACAGGAAATCCATGTGTGCCAACAGTTAGAAAGAACTTGAGCCTCAAAGAAAAAGCATTTGGCCTTCCATCTGGAGCTGCAAATCCATGTTTCTAGGGGGTTCTCAGCCTTGCAAGTCGCCCCATATTCTGCAAGCCAGAGGCCTATAAACAGAAGAGTTTCGGGCCCCACGCTCACCCAGGACACCCCACTTCTCTCCTCAAGCAGGGAGCTGTGCCCACGGCAGGAAGCTGGGTGGCACCCATGACGCCCTGTGCAGGTGAAGCGGATTCTGTGCTTTCCCTGGGCTTCAAGGGCTCCCAAAATTACAGGCTCTCCAGGATGCCCAAGTCCTTGCTTTGTAAAAATAGACCGTGAGAGGTTTGGGCCAAAGGTGCTTTGTTGCTGCAAAACCCCAGATGAAATTCTGGGCCAGAGGACTCAGCTGTAAACCCAGGGCTTTCCAGGGGTGCAGGGAGGGAGGAAAGACGCTCTCCTCCCAGGGCTGTAATTACATGACTTTTACGTGAGGGTCTTGCCAAGGTACCTCCCTCTAGGCCCAGCCTCCTGCACTCTTGCCCAAGGCTCTATTTCCCTGCCCAGGGTCTCTAACTTAAGCCCATTAGAGACAAGTTGGCTCATCTGATCTGTGCCCGCATTCGTGGGCCCTCTGCCAGCATTGTACTGTAAGTAGCTCATAAAAGCTGCCTTCTGAGTACTGTCCTGACATGATTCTCTCCAGCCACTCAGAATTAGAAACTCTTTGTGATGGCATAGCCCTAGCTAGTCGTCCTGGCTATCATCCTGGCGGGCTGACACCACGGGTCCGGGCTCTCTTCTCGTGCTGTCCCTGGAGCAGGCAGAGAGCTTTGCAGTGAGGACTGCAGAGCCTGCCTCCCCCCTAGGCTCTCCAAGCTTCCCACGCAGTCAGGGACTGTCCTCCGCTCTAGGACACAGTGCTGGCATCCCTCCTGTGATGGGGTGGGTGCTTCCCGGCGCTGACTCTCATCCTGACCCCACTTGGAACATGAGCATGGTCCACCGGGTGTTTGCCTGTCCTTCCTACCCAGGCCCTTCCTTTCGGCCCAGTGGGTGAACTCCTTTTCAGGGCCATGGGAAGTACCAAAGCGTGTCTCTATGCTCTAAAACCGATCATTCTCAAAATAATTCTAGAGCCACACGTCTGCCATGTTGTCTGCGCTCAGCTAGGGCTGTGTGTGTGAGCCACGTGATGTCTGCCTGTGACAGGCTCCTTCCCCACACACAGGCTCAGCACGGAAAGGAAAGGCTCCCCTCCAGGACTTGAGGCACCTTCCTGTTTGCTAGGCTGCCTTTACAGGATCTCTCTGAAAATCAACTCTCTCCTCTTTCAGCGTCCCCTTGGGAAGTCTCTGGCAGTCCATGGAAATACTGTGTACAAGGCCTGTGAAATGAATAAAAAAAAAAAAATCAAAAGCCAGAGCACAGTTTTGGCCCGAGCTCCATTCTGTTAACCTTGGGTATGTACTTCTGACGTGAAAGCAGGAAAGAGAAACGCTATATTGTCGGCTCCCAGCTTCGCTTACCTTGCTTGGCATGGAATCTGCTAGTTAAGACCACCTAGAACGAAGGAACACGCAGGCCTGCCTTGGGAGCAAACACTCTCTGGAATCCATGAAGCAAGAATGCCCTCTACCGGAAACGGGAAGGACACCTTCTCATTGACAAGGTCATCCTGCCTAAGGTCAAATTCGAAGGGGACAGGCAAGCTTCTGCTCCTGATTTTCCATCTGGCCTGGGAGTGAGCGTTTATTTCGCAGCCTTCTCCCCGCAGGAACACTGCAGGCGATCGCTGCCTCTGGGACCCAGTCTGGGGACCTTGTCAACTGCGTGCTAAACAAGAGACCCTTTGGTGCTGGAGAGATGGCTCAGCGGTTAAGGCAGGCACTGGGTTCAATTCCCCAGGACCCACATAAGCTAGACCCACAAGGTGGTGGCCCTGATGCTCTCTCTCTCTCTCTCTCTGCTTGAAAATGAATAACTAAAATATTTTTGAAAAAGAGACCCTTTGGTGACTCATTCCTGTGCGCCCCAGACTGTCCAGCCTTGCTGGGGGCCAGCGGCAAGCAGGGTCTGGTTTTGCTCAGTGTGTGTAAGCTGCCGTAGTTCTCCCAGGACTGAATTCTCTCTGCCTGCACCCCGGCCTGCAGGCTCCCCCTCGCTGACAGCTGAGAAGTGTACAATCTCCACCTTCCATTCGGGCTTCAAGATGGAGAGGCCAGTCCTTTCAGACGAGCTCTCCTCTGATCGGGTTCTCTGTTCCTTCCCAGGCACGTGTTTCCTATTCAGCCCATTTCATCTGGCAGGAGCACCGAGAGGCCCTCTTCGGATGATGCAACGTCGCAGGGTAGGAGTCCAGACAGGGCTGTGTGGGTCGGCACAGGAGGGTTCTGTTCAGACTTGCTGACTGCACTCACCGAGAAAAATCCACATAGGCATGTTCCAGAAATGCCGATGATTCGCTTAAATTGAACCC
>PVHP010022617.1:0-28279 GCA_004024765.1 Zapus hudsonius
CCTTCCTTCTTCCTTCTTTTTTTTTTTTCACAGTAGAGTTTTGCTCTAGCCTAGACTGACCTGAAACACTCTGTATTTCCAGGCTGACCTCAAATTCACAGTGATCCTCCAGAGTGAAGGGATTGAAGGCATGTGTCACCATGCCCACACCTCAATATATATTTTTTTCAGTGCTGGGGATTGAACCCAGGGCAGCCATGCTCATGCAAAGTAAGTGCTCTACTACTGAACTACAACCCCAGCCCTGGAGGCTTATTCCATGTTTCCCCAACACACACACACACACACACACACACACACACACTTTCTCTCTCTCTCTCTCCCTCGCCCTTTCTTCTCTCCTCCGATTCTCCCTTGCAGAGCTGGGGATGGAACTCGGGTTTTGTACATGCTAGGCAACCTCTACCACTGAGCTACACCCCCAGCCTAACCACAACTCCTCTGCCAATGATCAATGGTATGCCGGTCACCCTCTGCCTATGTGGAAATTTACATGGATCCCAAGGCCTAATGGAGTTCATTTTTTGCTCTGAGAACCCAACCCAGAACCCTGTGCCCCCCCGAACCCCCACCCCCAGTTCCAGAGCTGCTAACCTTCCTGGCGATGTCTCTCAGCTTCCTAAAGAAGTCATCTGAAGCGTGGTTGTCTCCACCCTCGGACTGGATGGGCTCCACGATGATCCCAGCCACGGTCCTCTTCTTCTTCCGATATTTCACGATCAGATCCTCCACCTGCATCCCAAAGGGGAAAGTGACAGATGCTCCCAGGCTCCTGAGCAGCATCCATGGAGGGTGTTTGGGGCTCTGCGAACCTTCTGAAATTATACTGAAAACGTGTTTGTGGTATTTACTGTGAGCAGAACGCATGGGGGATGTTCTCCAGTGACTGAGCCTATATTTAGAAGGGTCTCGTACAGCCCAGGTTGGCCTCAAACTCACAAGGATAACTGTGAACACCTGATCCTCCTGCCTCCACCTCCCAAGTACTGGGATTACAGGTATGTACCACCATGCCTGGTTTATATAGTATTGGCGATCAGACTCAGGGCTTCATGGATGCTAGACTAGTAACCTAGCAACAAAGCCCATCATTATATTATTATTGTTGCAATTTCTACGCTCTTTGTGAGACAGTCTCTTACTCCATAGCTCAGGCTGGCCCAGAATTTACTACGTAGCTCATCAGCCTCCTGAGTGTGAGGATTGCATCATGCCTGGCCACTGCTAAGTCAGTACTGCTGCTGCTGGCCTGAAAGTCTGCTGGCAGACTCTGAGACAAAACCTCCTTTGAGAAACCACTGCACAGCTTGTGTAGAGGACAGCAGACCCATCATGGCAGTGTGGAGTGGGGCTGGGAGTGTGTGGGCAGACTGATCCAAGAAAACCGCCCAAGGGAATAAGATACCCGGGGTTGAGGTAATGGTATATTTTGAGTTAAATGGGGGCATGGCATAGTAGGTAACCTACACACTGCTGAAGTTGATTTACAGAATTTAGCTGTAACAGTGGTGGAGTATAAGAAAAGCACCTGATTGTCCCCAAGTGGTTCTAGTTCTTGAACTTCTGTTCTCAAGTGGGTGTTACAGATGATGTAAAAATTGTGATACTTTATTAGTTTAAAAAGCACTCAAAAGGGCTGGAGAAATGGCTCAAAGGTTAGGGGCATTTGCCTGCAAAGCCAGAGGGCCAGGTTTGATTCCATGGTACCCATGTAAAGCTAGATGCACAAGTGGCACATGTGTCTGGAGTTTGCAGGGGCAACATGCCCTGCTGTACTTATACTCACTCTCTCTTTTTCAAATAAATACAAATATTTTTTAAAATAAGAACTATTCAAGGATCTGGAGAGAACTGCATGCTTGCAAGGCAAGCATGAGGGCCTGAGTTTGATCCCCAGCATCCATGTAAAAAGCTGAGCATGGCTGAGCACACTTGTGACCCCAGTGCTGAAAGGGGTAGACAGAGTTGCTGGAGCTCACTGGTCAGCCAGCCTGGCCAAAAACAGCAGCTCCAGGTTCACTGAGAGACCCGATCTCAAGAGAACAGCATGGAAGAGAGAGAAAGAATATGCATGGTGTTCTACTCAGGCTTCCATATATATGTTTACTGGGCACACACACATGTGAATACAATGTACATATATATATACACACATATACATACACATGTGTGAATACACTATATACACACACCACACACACGTGTGAATACACTGTACATATACACACCACACACGTGAATACACTGTACATATACATAACACACATGTGTGAATACACTGTACATATACACACTACACACATACACAGAAATTTTAAAATGTATCCAAAAATCGAAAAGCCCATACCATAATCCAGGTAAATTTTATTTATGCAAAACTAACGTATTGCATTTCACAGGCTTAAAATGAAAAAAATCTCACTAATATTTAAAAAATATCAATTACATGTTGACATCACATTTTGGGTACAAAAAGTTTAAGAAAATGCTGATGGCTCACTCCTGTGATCTTTGGAAAGCCGAGGTAGGTAGGTTGCAAATTCAAGGCCAGCCTGAGTTACAGAGTTAATAAACCCTCTGTGTACACCATACGATTTGGCCTTGGTCTCCACCAATGGCTCCAAGGAAGCCCTGAGATGCTTTTTCTTTTTATGTATGTTTTGTAATTTTACTTTCAATGGTCATTATGTGGCCATTTTCTTGGATACCCCTTCAAAGCTCCCTCCCTCCGTCTCACCCTTCCTCCCTCCCTCCCTCCAAGGTAGGGTATCACTTTTACCCAGGCTGACCTGGATCTCACTCTATAGTCCCAGGCTGGCCTTAAACTTATAGCAATCCTCTACCTCAGCCACCATGGATATAGGTGTATGCCACCATGCCTGGCAAAAATATTTATTTACTTATGAGAAAGAGAAAAAAGGGGGGGGGGCTCCTACCTGTGTACACAAACTCCAGACACATGCACCATTTTGTGCATTTGGCTTCATGTAGGTACTGGGGAATCGAACCCAGGCAGTTAGGATTTGCAAGCAAGTGCCTTTAACTGCTGAGCCATTTCTCCAGCCCCTCTCTTACTACCCTGTATTTTTCCCATATGGCACCCATGACCCTGAAGCATGTGGAGCCCAGGTTAAGCTCTACCTGAGAATAAAATTCACACAGCATTTCAAGGGCTAAATAAAAAGGTTGACAATTTTTAAATATTATTACCATGTGGACATATTTGGGGTACATTAGAGTCAAGAAAATGCTATTGGCCTATGCCTGTAATCACAGCACTTGGGAAGCTGAGGTAGGAGCATTGTTGTGAGTTTGAGGCTAGCCTGAGCTACATAATAAGTTCCAAGGCAGTTTGGGCTATCATGTGAGACTGTATCTCAAGAATCCGTCACCCCCCCCAAAAAAAGAGGCAGTTAAAATAAATTTTACCCATTTCTTTTTAGTCCTTGAAGTCACGATGACTAGAAGCTAGAAGTGCATACGTAGCAAGTGTTATATTTCGCCTGGATAGAGACCAACCTGACTGTGGTCTTGTCTCTCTCATTTAGTGCTGCTGAAGGGCTAGAGAGATGGTTCCATGGTTTACACACTTGACTGCAAAGCCTAAGAGCCCAGGTTACAGTCCCCAGTCCCCACGTATAGCCAGATGCACAGAGTTGGCATTTACTGTTGAGACGTAGCACTCTGCTTAGTATCTAGTAGGCACTTACTACACAGGAACTGATTTGAGAAGGACGATGTGGCAAGAGGTTAACCTTTAGCAGCTGAGTTTGAGCTCTGGGGCAAACCTGACAGACATTGTTTTCCCAACAGTAGACTCTTTCCCATATTTTCTAGGGAATCCCAGAACGTGGGGCAGATCACAGGGGACAGTTCCACTCATGGAAACATGGAGACAAGGAATTACATATTCTCCTTCTCCCCTAGTGTGATTCCCCAAGGAAACCCAAAGAGGCCCCAGAGCTGAGGGAAAACACTCCAGCCAGGACCGTCACAAGACCCTCATCTTCTTTGGTTGCAGTATGGGCGATGGAACCCAGGGCATAGGTGAGTACTGCTGCTGAAAGACACTCTTATATATTATTTAAATCAATCCATTCCCCTTATTTTTGAGTCACTAAAGCTTGTCCCCAAAGAAATGTGATGGGTGATGAATGCTAGGTAGCAAAATGTGTTTTGCTGTCTCTCCCCACAAGGAGCATTTGAGGCACAAAGTCTGCCTGTTCCTCTTTCATCCCACAACTTCTGATCACCACCCCACTGTTCTAGGTGCAGGCTGAAGTGTGGGGGGGCTGGGTTACCTCCTCCAGGCAGCGGCTCTCCTCTTGTTCATTCTCCTTCACAAACTCCTCCAGAGGGTATTTCAGTCGTGGGAATGGTGCAATGGGCCAGTCGAAGGAAGGGATGTCAATCTTGTGAATTGCTTTGGAGTGCGTGGTCGCTAGGCAACCTGGGTCCAGCAAAACAGAAAAGAAGACAGAAGCAAGGGTGGTCTTTGAGATGGACATGATGGGCGTCTTAGCCCCAAACCCACAAATGAAATAGCCATAGACGTCAGGTGCCTGCAAGTCTCCAGTTACTGTAACATTCCAAAGCTGCAGAACCCATGGACCATTACCGTGTGTGTGTGTGTGTGTGTGTGTGTGTGTGTGTGTGTGTGTGTGTGTATACACATGCTTTTGCTGTGTGATTTAGCACTGGTTACACTCAACCTCTGAAGATAAGAGATAAAGGTTCAAATCCTGGCTCAGTCATTCAATGACCTTAGAAACTTCCTTCTCTTTCTGACTCTCCATGTCCATATCTGAGAGGAGCTGAGCATCACTGTCCCACCTCTGCAGCATCGTGTGGAACCAAGGAGACAATATATGTGAAATGCAGCTGTCATTACTGTAGCTCTTATTCTATTTCTGAAAGCCACTATGGGACTGCACTGGTCCCTTCTTACCCATGGTCCGCCCATGGAAAGCACCCATGAAGGAAAGGATGCTGTAGTCCGGGCATCCCGGGCCCTAAAATAAAGAAATACAAGCATCAGTCACTGGGGGCTATATGTTGCCCTGTAAACCCACAGGAACACAGACATCCATCAGGGGAACCAGGGTCCTTCTTGGACAAAAGTTATAAACTGGACCCTGGAGGTTTATACCCAAGATGCAGGTGTTTCGTTTTGCTCATTTGAAAAAATTTAAAAATAATTTCATCCAGGTGTGGTGGCACACACCTTTCATCCCAGCACTCGGGAGGCTGAGGTAGGAAGATCACCGTGAGTTCAAGGCCAGCCTCAGCTGCATAGTAAGTTCCAGGTCAGCCTAGGCTAGACTGAGACCCTGCCTCAACAAAACAAAACAAAGCAAAGCAAAACAAACAAAAAACCCGGGGCCAGAAAAATGGCTCAGTGGTTAAAGACTTACAAAGCCAGCCTGAGTTCAAGTCACCAGTAAATACATAAAGCCAGACACACAAAGTGGTGTATGCATTTTTAATTCATTTGCAGTGGTAAGAGGCCCTGGCATGTCCATACTTACTCTCTCTTTTTCAAATAAATTAAAAAAATATATATTTCTGATTTTTTTTGAGTAGGGTCTCACTCTAGCCCAGGCTGACCTGGAACTCACTCCGTAGTCCCAGGCTGGCCTCGTACTTACAGGGATCCTCCTACCTCTGCCTCCTGAGTGTTGGGATTAAAGGCGTGCGCCACCACATGTGGCTCAAAATATTTTTTAAAATCCCACAAAAGGGGAGCTGGAGAGATGGCTCAGCAGTTAGGGTGCTTGCCTGAAAAGCCTAATGACCCAAGTTCGATTCCTTAGTACCCACATAAAGCTGGATGCACAAAGTGGTGCATGCATCTGGAGTCAATTTGCAGCATCTGGAAGCCCTGACATGCTCATTCTCTCTGTCTGTCTCTCTATGCTTGTAAATAAATAAAAATATTTTTTTAAAAACCCACAAAATATCAACTAAACAAAAAAAAATTGACAAACGTAAAATTCAGAAATTTCACAGCTAGGCTTGAACTTCTGTCTTCCTATAAGATCCACTCTGCTCCACTGGGGCGATTTTTCTCCGTGGCTCCAGGGCCCATCACCAGGCCTCCTGCTGGTTGGAAGTCGCTGATGTCAGCCCCTGTTTTACAATCTCTCTGTGCCCCTCCTGTCCACTCCAACACCAGGCTGCTTTGGTTTCGGAAGTCTGTGCTATGAAGCTGTCCTGAGATGGGCTGAGCTGAGCGTCTCCTAGGAAATGCCTGGCCTCAGAAATGGCCAGGCACTCCTTCAAAGGAGTCTGCTGGTCCAGGAAGTACCTCCCAGTGAGGATACCATCTTTCCTTCTCAGAACAGGATTCCAGAAAGGCAAGAATCCAATGCATGACTTCCAGCCCCTCCCAATACCAATCAGGCCTGGAAGCAGCCATTGTTTCCTGAGCCTCTCTCCAGCAAGAGCATCCAAAGACTTCCAGCTCCCCCAGGGAGACCTGCTGCAGGCTCGGGAGGCCAGAGTTCCCCAGCAGACTTCCCTGAGATCTTAGAAAGCTTTAAACATAGCTACACTGGGTAAGTTTGACATCTAAGCCTCAGACATTTGTGCCACACATTTGGGATGTTGGGCTTTCCGTTCAGCCACTCTGCTGTCAGGGTGAACTGTCAAATGGGAGGTGAGTGTTCCTATCCCAGAGCTCACTCAGTACCACGTGAAGATGGTTCTGGAAGCATTCTGGTTGGAACAGGAGCTGCAGGCCACGGTGAAGAGCTAGGACATGTTTGGAGGAACCACCTGGAGAATACCTTAAGGCAATGAAACATTCCCAGTGTTTCTCAACTCATGTGGCTGCCTGCCTGAGGAGAGACCAGGACCATCGTGACAGAGTAACAGGGACAAGGGTACGTGGGCCTGCCATGTCTTCCCTGTCGTGATCAAATTGGGAAACTGTAGACTGAATTTTCCTTTCTTTTCAAAAACCTGCTTTTGTTTGGGTATTCCGTCCCAGTAATGAGAAAGTAATGGACACATCTCTAAACTTTCATAGGACCCTTCCCCCAATCTCTCAGTGGGGCTGCAGGAAGGTTGGGCAATTCTATCTGGTTTTCCACGCAGCCTCCACCCCCTCCCTCTGACATGCATGCGTGTTGTACTTCGAGGACTGAATTCAGAACCCCGACATCTAACTAACCCTTCTCCATTCCCAGACAGACAGATGGCTTCCGACCTTTTCTAGGTGTTGTTACCCATAAACACCAGCATACATTCATGTGTGCTGATGGTTTCCATTGGTCTGGAACACATCAATGGCCACTTGAGACCTGCCAAATTCAAGCAGTTGTCCTGAAACAGACTGCTCAGGATGCATGTTTCTGATACCCAGGGAATGAACTCAGGGGTGACAGTGCTTGGGGATGGGGTCATTGAGTCAGGGTCAGTTCCGAAAATGGGTGAGACAGGAGCCTGGCTGACCTACCTGGTTAATCATGCAGGACTCAAGCTCCTCTTCCGAGAAGCTCCTCTGCCCTCTCTCCTTGCTCTGCCAAGAAAACAGAGTCACACTCGCTGGGCTAGTCAGGCATCCCCTCCCGCTCCCCCATAAAAGTGCTTAGTCCAGACAACAGAGTGGTCTCATGTGAACTGATCATGACTCAGGTGTTGACTCATTAGACTTAATTGTGTTTGCAACGGGATGCATATGCATTCGATCCATTAATACTCTTATCATCATCAGCTGAGGTGTGGAGATGGTACGATTTATGGGAGGAAAAACAGTAACTACAGCGTGTGGTTTGACACTGGAGCCTCAGACTTTGGCACGACGCCCTGGGATGCTGTGCCTTCCCTATGCTCTGTACATGGATCACTGAAGTCTAACACCCTGGCCTTCCCAGTCCAAGGAGTGTGTGGCTGAATCCAAGTGTGTGTGATCCTACTCAGAGCTCACCCGGTACCACATGAAGATGATCTTGAAAGCATTCTCGTTGGAGCAGGAGCCACAGGCCATGGTGATGAGCTGGGACATGCCTTTAGGAGACACCTGTAGAGAGAGCCCTCTGTGAGCAATCTGGACACCCCAAGTTCCTCTCCCTGGAGCTATAGCTTCTAGGAGCAAGGTCTGAGCCTCCATCACCCCAGCACTGGGGAGAGGGTGAAAGAGGCAAGGGTGAACTAGGGAAGTTCTAGAAACATCAAGTGAAAAGGTGGACTCAGGAGGAGAAGTCCAGGAAGACCCCGAGGCTGGCAGAGAGGAAAGAACAGGCAAGAAGCCCCAATGAGCCAGGAATGGTGGCACATGCAAGTTAATCCAGCACTCTGGAGGCTGAAGCAGGAGGAATGCACGTTCAGGCCAGCCTGGGCTACACCGTGAGCTCTTGTCTCACATCTTAGTGGGCAAAGTGTTTGCTAAGTAAGCATGAAGACTTGAGTTCAGATCCCCAGCACCCATGTCAAATGCAGGGCCCGGTGTTCCCAGCACTAGGAAGATGCTTCAGGACTTGCTGGCTAACTGATCTAATCAAATGTGGGAGACCTTGCCTCCCAAAAATAAGATGAAGGAGCCAGGCATGGTGGTGGTACATGCCTTTAATCCCAGCACTCAGGAGGCAGAGGTAGGAGGATTGCCATGAATTTGAGGTCACCCTGAGACTACATAGTGAATTCCAGGTCAGCCTGGGCTAGAGCGAGACCCTACCTCGAAAAACCCCAAGGTGTCCGTTATCCTACACAGAAAACCCCTTCTTTTCTTCAGAAGGGAAATTAAAATTCATGAGACACTAAGCATGAGGAGGCATATTTCAGTAGCAACCCCCCCCTTCCCTTCTCTGCTGCCCCTGTTGGGACCACCTCCGAGGACAGCAGGGCTGAAAGGCAGGACTTCATCCATGGGGAATTGTCCCCCAAACTCACCGACAGCAAGGACTTATGGAGCTTGTCCACAAAGTTCTCAGGAGGCAGGATGCCCAGGGCAGGTCTGTTGATAAATGTGCTCTGTAAAGGCCAGCAGACAAATGGTAAGTTCTGGACTGTGACTCAGCACCTGTGGTGGTTTGAATGTAAGATGTCCCCACTTGATTCCCCAGCTGGTGCAGCCTTTGGGAGGTGAAGCCTTGCTGGAGGCAGTGCTGAAAGTGGACCATTTATTTATTATTTATCTATTTAATTAATTAATTAATTTATTTGCAAGCAGGGAGAGGCAGAAAGAAAGATAGATAGACAGACAGAGAATGGGCTCATCAGGGCCTCTAGCCATTGCAAATGAACTTCAGATGTACGCACCACTTTGTGCATCTGGTTTTACGTGGGTCCTGGGAGTCGAACCCAAGTCATGAGGCTTTGCAGGCAAGCGCCTTAGCTGCTGAGCCATCCTCCAGCCCAACCTTGGGGTTTTTTATTTGTCCAGCTCATTGGGTGTTCAGAGCTAGCTCGCTCTTGCTGCTCTCTCTGACGCTGATAGATGAAGATGTGAGCCAGCTTCCTGCTCTGCCATGATAAACTTTCTCCTGGAAACTCTAAGCCCAAATAGACCTTTTTCTCCTACAAGCTGCTTCTGGTCGGGTGTTCTGTTCCAGCAACGAGAGGGTTAGTGCTACTCTCCTTCCACCTTGCGCCTCTACAAAGGCGAGCAGTTCAAACGGGCTCTCTGAATGGAGGCTGGTGGTGTTCTTTCAGGGTTTTTTGGAGACAAGGTTTCATGTAGTCCAGTCTGGCCTCAAACTCACTACAGTTGGCAATGAACTTGAACTCTGGATTCTGCTGCCTTTAAGTGCTAGGGTTACAGGCATGTACCCCTCTACTCCACTCTTTCAGTGTTGAAAATGACAGTTCTTTTTTTGGGCATATGTGGTGAGTGGTGTGGTGAGTGTACATATAGTATATACATGTGTGAGGAGAGTATGTGTGGTATATGCACGTGTGAGTAGACGTGGTGTATGTATCATGTATGCACGTGAGTGTAGTATGTGTGGTGTGAATGTATAGTGTATGCATGTGAGTGTAGTATGTGTGGGGTGTATGTATAGTGTATGCATGTGAGTATAGTATGTGTGGTGTGTATGTATAGTATATGCATGTGAGTGTAGTATGTGTGGGTTGTATGTATAGTATATGCATGTTAGTTTAGTATGTGTGGGTGTATATATGTAGTATATGCATGAGTGCAGTATGTGTGCTGTGTGTGGAGATGCACGTGTACTCCTCTGTCAGTATTCTGCATTGTTTTCTTGAGACACAGTCTCTCACTGAACCTAGAACTGCTTTTTTTTTGTCAGACTGGCTGACCAGTGAGCCCCTGTGATTCTCCTGCTTCTGCTCCCCACAGGACCAACATATAGGTATGCACAGCCACGCTGAGCTGTTCATATGAGTGCTGGGGATTGAACTCAGGCCATCTCAGCCCCTCATGCTGGTGTGGCAAAGCTTTTACCCTCTGAGCTATTTCCTCAGCCCCAAGAGTGACAGAGTTCTCTTACCTTTCAGAGATATCCAATAGGCTTCCTTTGGAGTTTCAAGAAAATGCCAATTTTTGGTTGCAATACTCCACTATAACTATATAAGATGCTGTCACTAGGGGAAGTCAAGTGAAAGGTTCAAAGAACTGCTTTGTACTATTTTTTTGCAAACTCTTGAGGATATATAATTTAAGAGACATTAGAAGTTTGAAACATGGACAGTAGCAAGTACTGTCCAGTACCTAGAACAAATCCCACTCCTGTCACTGAGAGGGAGGGTCAAGTGGTGTGGCCACTTGTGAAAGTGTGTCAGATTCCCACAGTGGCGTACATGCATGTTTTCTGCTGCTTAGCTATTTCTCCAGGTGGAATAAAAGCACAGGTCACACGGATGTGCATGGGAGCTTGTGGTAGCCATGGGTCTCATTGGAAAAAAAATCCCAACAACCCAAAAGTCCCTCCAGTGGGAAGAGATAAACCGTGGTTCATGTGCATGAATGAATCCCTCTCAGCAACATACGAGAATAATCCAGGGTGTGGGGAGATGGCTGTTTGTAAATGTTTGCTGACCACACAGTGGTGTGAGGACCAACGTCCTACAGGCCTCCTGCCACAGCCTCAAACACTTAAAAGGAAAAAAGGAAAAGGAAACCAAGAATGACCAACGCCAACTATGACAGAAGTTTCAACAAAGTGGGCTGTTAGTGCTTTTAAGCATCTGACACTTGGGGCTGAGGATGTAGTTCAGTTTGAGATACTCGCTGAGCAGGCCTGTGAGGCCATGGGCTCCATCCCCAGTACTGCCAACAAAGCACGATCTCACTTCAGGACCTTCTCTATAGAAGCCATTTCACGTGTGGACAGAGGTGATTCACTGACCCCATGGGCTGCGTGTTAGTTACTTCTTGTTTGCTGTGATCCAACAGCAGCTTAAGGAAGGGAAGGGTTTATTTCTGCTCACAGTTCCAATATGGTAGTGGGAACATCCATAGTGAGGAAGCAGAAGGTTAACAGGAAGTGAGGCTGAGTTGTAAACCTCAAGGCCCACCTCTGGTAACCCCCATCCCCTAGCAAGGCTCCACTTTATACAACCTTCCTGGTAGCGCCACCAACTGGGGACCAGGTATCCAAACACAGGAGCCTGGGTGGGGGACATGTCACATCCAAACCACAAAATTCTGTTCTTATAACAACTGACAGAAGTGCTCTCGGTACTCATCACTCGGTTACTAAAGCACTTCACATCTTTGACTCAAGGTGATGTTTTAACAAATTACCCTCACATGGGAGAGCTTATAATGGACATTTTCTCTCTCTCTCTTTTTTTTTTGTAAGCAACCAATCAGGATGGTTTTTACTCCTAGCTCTACCTACTGTTTATTTCTTTTTGAGATGGGCTCTCCCTATGTAGCACTGGTTGGCACAGAATTCGCTGTGTAACCCAGGCTGAACTTGAACTTGTGGTGATCTCCCACCTCTGTCTTTTGGGTGCTAGGGTTATAGGCATGGGCCACCATGCAGACCCCAGCCCCCCTAGTGCCCTTATTTATTGAGTGGTATTATAAAAACACAACATTGCATTTCTGGGCAGGAAGGTACATTCATGCACATTATTCCACCCCATAACCCATTTAGGGGTGTGTACATGTGCTAGATTATAAATTAAAACTGTCAGGGGTAGTAGTATATGCCTGTAACCCTAGTCCTGGGGAGGTAGAAGCAGGAGGATCAGGAATTCAAGGTCATACTCAGCTATATAATGAGTTTAAAGTCAGCCTGGGCTATGTGAGACCCATCCCAAAAAGCCAAAAAAGAATGCTAAAGCTATCAAGGTTAAGTCATTTAACATAAACGAACCTCAGTGATTTGGTCTTTAAAATCAGAAGAACTTGACCTGTCCTTCCTTGCTCACAGGAGTACTAGAAACACCCTGGAAAGTAGTGACTTTCTACAGAGTGGCCTAGGCCACAGCAGGAAGGAATGGTGGCAGAGTGGAGCCCTCAGACCCAGAGAGGGAAGCATGGGCTCCCACCACCTGGCAGTCACAGGACAGGTGTTTGTCTTGGTGCTGAGCTGTCTTTGGTGGCAACACACCAACACACCGCCTACAGTGGAATAAGAGCAGAGAAGTCCTGGGGGCTGGGGGTTCGCCAGCATCTGGGTGTGATTAGGAAGGGAATGGAGGGAGCTGGGCACGGGGTAAACAGTGAGGTCAGGCGCAAGGGGGCTTGGGTTATAAAAGGGATCCTACTAAATGCAACGTGGCATCTTGGCTTGGATTCTAGAACACAGCACAAAGGGATAGTACTGAGAAGAGCAGTGAACACCAAATAAAGCCAGAGTTAACAGGCACACATTGTTTTTGCAAATGGGCAGTGGTGAGGTGAAAACCTAATTTTGGTGGGGTTGAGAGCTGGGGAAAGGAAACTAAGAACTTCTACAACTGGTCTGGAAACCCGAAACTGTTCTATTATGAATAAGAATATTTAATTATAAGAAGGGGTATTGTGCCAGGTGCACAGCTCTGATTCTAGCACTCTGGAGACACAAGTAAGGGGATTGCTACGAGTTTGAGGACAGCCTGTTCTATGTCATGAGTTCAAGGCCAGCAAGGAATACTCAGTAAGAACTTGTGTAACAACCAAATAAAATATGGGGAGATTGTTCTGGGATGTGGGGACTTCTCAGGCACCCCTCTCTTTGACACAATGAGTATAATTAGCTCAATGCAAATCCAAACTTTGCTAGCATTGTATTGGGAGAGGTGAGACTCAAGGACATGGAGGTCCCAACCATAATTCTTCTGGTGGCATTGGCACTTGGCTCAGGTCACTAGACATTGTGGCAGACCCATCCCTCTGTTGCTTTCTCTGCTTTGCCATCCACACATGGGTCTAGGAGAAGTCGAGGGGACAGGAAGGGTGGTAAGAGTATGAACCCTCCTCATTGTACAGTTGGGGAAACTGAGGACCAGAGAGGTCAAGCATCTTGTCCCACGAGACAGCGACAGGAAGAAGCGGAACCATGACTTGGACTCAGATTTCCCAGCTCCAGGCAGCCTCCAACCAAAATGTTAATGGGTACATGCTTGTTTGGCACAATTGTAGACCTTGGCTTGCTGAGAGGTTCTTTAAGGAGCACTTCCTTCTGGCTCTGACTTGTTTCTGGGGTTCTGACAGAATCAGGTGCATCAGGAGTACAGGGAGGAAGCAAACTGCAGGGAAACAGCCCCCAGAGGGGGCCGGGCAGGTTGCTGGCGGCTTTATTGCCTATCTGGGCCCAGAAAAGATGTGGGGGTGGTGTTCTTGTTCGACAAAGCGTGACTTCAAGGACAGGAGATATCTGGGACATTAGGCTGCAGAATCAAATGAGGACAGGTTTCTAGAAGGCCTCTGCCAGCTCAACAGTCTTAAAGTTCAGCAAGTAGAGAACTGACTCTCTGTTAACCTTGGGCAAGTCACTTGATGTCTCTGAACTTCAGGGTGTTCATCTGCCCACATGGGCACCTTTGCCTGGTGCTGTAAGGAGCTATGAGGTGACAGGGCATATAGAGAGCTTGGCCTTGGAGAATGGAGCTATGTTGGGCACTGCCTGTTGGCGCTGCTACTGAGGTCACGGAGAACAAAGGGTTAACGGTGTATGAGTGAGGTGAAACCCCAGTAATTCGGTAGGCGTTTCCCAGCTCCACCTACCCTGACTCCCACCCCCATGGGCTGGCCACCGAAACCAGCACTTCCATCTCAGCATGACTGGATTTGGTATCAGCAAAACTTCCTTTTGCCCATCCCCACTGACCAGACGTGGCATATTTCCCGCCACTCATGGCCCCCAAATGAGGTGTTCTCAGGTTGTCCCCACCCACCTGTCCCACCCACCTATCCCTGTGCAGGCTGCCAACTCCCCACCCCCATCAACCAATCTCCCTTTCTCTTCCAGATTCCCCATGCCCCTGACCCCCTTTTTCCTATAAAATGTAAGCCCCCCAATTGAATAAAGAACCACGTGGATATACAATACGCATCTGCTCGCCTCTGTGTCCCGCCGGACCCCCCTTTTGCCATCCCCCAGCTCTGCAGGCCCCAGCCCTGAGACAGCGGACAGTGGACAGCTCGCCCCGGCTGTGGGCTCCCGCCGCTTCTCGGTTTTCCCTCCGGCCGGCCCGGAGGAGAAAACAACAGAGCTATGCAGGTAGAAAGGCCTGAAAGTCTGCTTACTTGGTCAAGTCCCCTGGTGACATCCATCCCAGGTGGAAGGAAATCAGATTGCAGCTGTGTGCAGGCAATGCCCACTACTCACTGCACAGCTTTGGGGAATGTAAGATAGGTCCCAGAGGGTTGGGGAGATGGCTCTGAGGGTAAAGAGCTTGCTGTACAAACATGAGGATCCAGGTTCAGATTCCCACCTCCCATGTAAAAAAGCTGGTTGTGGTGGTTTGCACTTATAACCCCTGTCCTGGGGAAGCAGAAACAGGGTTTCTCTGGGTCAGTCAATCTAGCCTACTTGTCAAGGTGGATGGTGTGTGAGGAATGACACTCAGGACTGTTTTCTGGGGGCTAGAGAGATTGCTCGGTGGTTAAGGTGCTTATTTGTAAAGTCCAATGACCCAGGTTCGATTCCCCAGAATCCATATAAAGCCAGATGCACAAAATGGTACATACATCTGGAGTTCATTTGCAGTGGCTAGAGGCCTTGATGCACCCATTTTTTCTCTCCCTCTCTCCTTCTCTGTCTCTCTCTGCTTGCAAATAAATAAATAAATAAATTTAAAGATTGTCTTCTGGCCTCCATGTGGATGCGCACACACATGCATGTGCACGCACATTCCCACACATATACAAAAAATAAATAACAGAAAGAAGGAAGGTAGAAAGGAACGGAGATGGGAAGGAAACAGCCAGATCAACAAGGACTTCGCACGTGGAGTGAAGTAGCTCCAGACAGCAGCATCACATCGTGAAGGCAGCAGACAGGGAGGGTGCCACGAATACATGAACATCAAGATTCCTGGAGAGCAGCTGCTGCCACGATTCCAAGTGGGAGGGTGAGGGTCAGGACCCGTCCTGGCCGAGGTGACAGGTGGCAGGTGACAGGTGCGTGGGGTGGCTGGCACAGGATCTTCCTGGTAGGAACTAGGTTGGTGTCCTTTTGGAAATCAGAACCCCCGGGTTTTTGATGTCATGTGTTGTTAGGAAAGATTCGCCTCCGCAGGCAGCTGACACTGCCAATGTGTTTGACGTGTTTGTTGACGCCTTCTTTTGGCACCAGCTGCCGAGGCATCTGGGATTTGCACAAGTTTTGAAACAAAGAGGCTTTGACTGTAAACACATCCAGCCGCCAATGGCCTCCACAGACATCTTCCCAGGACCCAGGTTTCTTTCAGGCCACCATGCACCTGTCAATCAGCTGGAGGCAAGAATGTCCCTCAGCCCCTCCGAGACAGGCACACCCACTGATCAGGAGAGAAAGATAGTTTTCAGGAGATCTTCAATTTCTTGATCAGGCCTGGTTTTTTTGTCTCCCTGCTTTATATTGGGAACCAGGCTCCCTGATATATGTGGATAATGGTGTCCATCCCCGAGTCACATGGAAACCCTCCAACATACACAGCAATGGGAACTCCCAGCCCCACTGCTGGTTGGAGAGGCAGTCAGGACAGGCTGCATCGGCTGAAGCTGAACACAGACACACCATGAAATGTACCCCCACTGCCAGCTCTGACTTTAACAGAAATGCACACATGAGTTTCCCAAAAAGACACAGGCTCCACCATCCGTATCAAGTCTTCCTCAGAATCCTCAGTGGACACTATCCAAGTGCCCATCCACAGTGGGGTGGATAAGCTGTCTGCAGTATAACCACTCACACAGTGGGGTGCTATGAAGCCTATGGCCACACACCACCTTGAGATACAACACACAGATGTGTCTGTATATGTGTGTGCACTCATGTGTTGGGGTGTGCATTCATATGTGTGCAGAAGCCATTGGACAACCTTGACTATCATTCCTTCTCAAAAACCATCCACCTTTTTGTTTTTTGTTTTTCAAGGTAGGGTCTCACTCTAGCACAGGCTGACCTGGAACTCACTCTATAGTCCCAGGCTAGTCTCGAACTCATAACAATCCTCCCAAGTGCTGGGATTAAAGGCGTGCACCACCGTGCTGGTTCCTTTTATTTTTATTTTATTTTTTTGAGACAGGGTCTGTCACTGGTCTTGAACTCTGGATGATCCCTTGATATCACTTTGGGACCTCCAACAGAATACTCAGCTGTTCTCACCAGACCTCTGGCTCAGAAGCAGAGGCTATATATGGGTATTGGTTGTTTTTTTTTTTGTATTATTTGTTTGCTTTTTGGGACAGGGTCTCATGTAGCCCAGGCTGGCCTCAAATTTGCTATGTAGCTGAGGATGACATTAAACTTCGGATCCTCCTGCCTCCTCTCCAGTGCTGGGATTACCAGTATACGCTACCATGCCTGGTTCACAAAAGTCTTTTAAACTGAGCAAATGTGTGGTTATTTGTTACCACAGCAACAGAAAACAAATATATTGTGGTCTCAAAATTCATGATGGTGGACTAATTAGGGAGATAACGTCTACATTGCTTTTTTTTTTTTTTTAAGATAGGGTCTCATGTAGCTGAGATTGGTTGCCCTTGAAATCACTATGCAGCAGAAGATAACGTTGCATCATTAAGACTATGGGGACTTTGAAGTTGGATTGAATGCATTTGGCATCACGAGGTGGCCATAAGTCTATGGGAACAGGGACAGAATGTGGTGGTTTGAATGTGAAATGTCTCCCACAGCCTCATGTGTTTAAATGCTTAATCCACAGTGGTGGCCCTGTGGGGAGTTATGGAGTCTTGGGGGATGGAGAATTGCTGAAGGAAGTGTGTACTGAGGTTGGACCTTAGGGTATTATAACCTAGCCTTACTTGCTGCATTCAACTCTCTTGACTTCCCCCTAGTTGGTGAGAATAAGTGATGCCTGGTTATCTGCTCCTGCCATGATTTCCCACCATATTGAAACCCTCTCTCAAAACTGTAAACCAACTGCCAGGTGTGGTGGTGCATGCCTTTAATCCTAGCACCCGGGAGGCAGAGGTAGGTGGATTGCTGTGAGTTTGAAGCCAGACTGAGACTACATAGTGAACTCCAGGTGAGCCTTGGCTAGAGTGACACCCTACCACAAAAAACAAACACAAACAAGCAAAAAACTGTAAGCCAAAATGAACCCTTTCCTTCTGTAAGCTGCTATTAGTTAGATCTTTCATCCAGGCCATGAGAAATTAATTGCTACACAGGGTCTCATGTGGCCCAGGCTGGCCTCACGCTCACTGTGTAGGGGAATCCTGACCCTTCTATGTCTGCCTCCCAAGTGCTGGGATTATAGGAGTGTACCACCACACCTGGTTTATATGGTACTGGGGATGGAACCCAGGACTTCCTGTACCTTAGGCAGGCATTCTCAACTGAGCTATACCCCCCAATTCCATGAAAATAACATCTACAAAAGAACCTTAAAGGGATAAATATGAGAAAGAAGTCAAAAAGCCCCAGGTTCTCTATGCAGATTTGCTGAGCACTGCAGTGAGGATGTATGAGGTCTCTGCACCTGTTGTACCTTCGGGTAGTGGCTTTTTGCCATGCTTAGGGCAGACGCCTCCTACTACAGGGGGTTCTCAACTAGGTGACTGTACCTTTCAGGGGACATATGGCCAAGTCTGCAGGTACTTTTCAACTGAGGGAAGGAAGGCGACTGGGAGTTAATGGGTGGGGCCAGATGCTATCTAACACTCTAAGTGCACAAGAGGCTCTCACACAGAATGATCTAGACCCAAACTCCATTAGTGCCAAGGTGAGAAAACCTGCTGAAGGTCATGGCTACAAGCCATGTGAACAAATTCATGCTGAGTCCAACCCTACTTGAGCCTTTCCAACAGCTGCCTCTGCTGAGGTCATTCTGTCTGCTATCCTCATGCCTGTCACACCCTGCCTGGCTGGTCACCTCAGAGCTTCCTCTCCTCTTTCAAATTTCAGCTCCAAGTCACTTCCCAGCAAGTCTTTCCTGACCTCTGACCCCTCCATCCCACAATAGCTCAGTTCTATGAATTTATTCCTAGCACCTCCATTGGCTCGGTGACTCTGGGAAGTGTGTGGACAACATTATCAACTTTACAGGATCTAGAATCATCTATTGGGAAGACCCACCCTGGATATGGATGGCATCATTCATTCTATGTGCTGGGGTCTCAGGCTAAATCACAGAGAGAGAAAACTGAGCACCAGCATTCACAACTCTGTTTCCTGACTGTGGCTTGGGCTTGGCTCCCTACCTTCCACTCCTGCATCCAGGACTTCCAGGTTGTGATGATGTACCCTCAAACTGAGAGCCAAAAATATATCTTTCTCTCCTTTAGTTGCCTCTTGCCAGGCATTTGGTCAGAACAACAAGAAAACTCACTGTGGTGGTTACCTTCTTATTGGGACAAAACACCTGCTTACAGGAGGGAAGGGCTTACAGCATGGAAGGGATGTTTCATCATGGCAGAGAAAGCATGGCGGACAGTAGACAGATGTCACATCTGCACAGCAGCATGGAGGAAGCAGAGAGAGAGAGACAGAGAGAGAGAGAGAGAGAGAGAGAGAGAGAGAGAGAGAGAGAGAGAGAAGGAGGGAGAGAGAGAACCAGCTAGCACTGGCAAGTGGGGCTGGACTATAAAAACTCAAGGTCCACCCCCTGCAAACACACCTCCTCCAGCAAAGCTCCTCCTCCCAAAGGCTCCACCAGGACCAAGTCTGAGGCTTAATGGCGAACACAAGCGGCTGTGGAGGACATTGTACCTTGAAATCACCACACTAACAGCGACAGATACTTAACCTCTCTGTAACGTAGTTTCCTTATCTATAAAATGGAGACAACAGTTCCTGCTTCATAGACTTTTCAATTACAGCCAGGAAGAGCAGAACACAGCTGTTCATTGACGTCAACACTTATCACCATTATTTATACCCACACTGCACTGTGTGCCTTTCTCTGTAACCTAACTGTGGTTGCAATTCTCTACTTACCCGTGGGGCTAAGCAGCCACCTCCATGAGGAAGAGGTCTGCTGGGGTTTGATTACCAAAGCTTTCCAGCTGCCAGCACATAGTAGCTGCTCACTCAATGTTTATGCAATGGTGAATGATGGACTACTGGCCTAGTGATTGTGTGGGTGGCCATGAACATCGCTGGTGTTTACTCTGCATAACAGGGAGACTTACCACGTTCTGAGGCTGTTGGACAAGTTTCATCAGGGCCGGATGGTTGTAACCTGGGGAGAGGAGGGTACACTCAGAGATCAGTGTTGTAGATGAGGCTCCCCTGCTTCCATCCTGGGTCCCACCCCTTCCCTTCCACCCCTGCAATGTTCCCCACATGCCAAAGGGCCTTGGATCCTTTGCAGACAAAAAGAAAATTCCTGGCCCCTGACATGCAATCGTGTCATTCCAGGGAGCTCAGAAATCTCCAACAAGGTCAAAGCAAATGTCCAGAGGCCAAGGCGTGAACTGTAAGATGGTCCTGCCATCTTCCCCAGGGTCCATGTGCTGAGGTGGTGCTCAGTGTTTGCTTGGAGACTGAGCGGTGCCATCTGCCTTCTGTGAGCAGCATGCTGTATCTTGTGCTGCTCCGGGGCCCTGCCACAGGGCTGATGGTACTTGAGGAGACTTAGACTACTCTGATTCAGGAAGTGCTCCTCTGCGAAGTGACTCTCCATGAATGGTCTTGGCTGTGACACTAACATTTCAGGATTTGAGAACAACCTAACATGCAAGAGTTATAGACGAGGGAAATAAGCTGAGATTCCAGCGACTGACGAATGCCTTCCAGTGAAACCATGTCACTGCAGAGAAGGATGAGACAGACTCGTCTGTGCAGATGAGAACTGATGTGCACTATGGCTGAGTGTGTAAGGGGAGACAGTATGGCTGCCTCGGGGAGAACTGAGTCTGGAGCTCAGGCTTGGGAGGGCTGAGGATGTATCTCAGTCACTCAGGATGGTAAAGTGTTTGCCAGGCACGCACGAAACCCTGTGTTCAATCCCCAGTAGCCCACACCTGGGCATGGTGGCACGTGTGCAGTTACCACATTCAGGAGGAGGAGGAGGCAAGAGGATCAGAAATTTAAGGTCATCCTGAGTTAAATAGCAAGTGTGAGGCCAGCCTGGACTGCATGAGACCCTGTCTCAAGACCAAAACTAAAACCAAAAGCTAATGCCATACTCAGCTGTGAACATGAAGATGCTTTTCTCCAAGGTCAAGAACAAGACAAGGATATTCACTCTCACCACAGTGTCCAATATCGAATTAGATGGTCCAACCAGGGCGAAGAGAACAGAAAAAGAAATGGCAGAGGTATGGAGAGATGGTTAGACACGATAGACACTTGTTGGCAAGCCCAGGACCCATGTAAACCCAGATGTACAGAGTGGCACATGTGTCTGGAGTTTGTTTGAAGTGGCTGGAGGCCCTGACACACCCTTTCTCTGTCTGTTTACACATAATATTAAAAAAAGAAAAAGAAATGCCAAGGCCGGGAGGTTGCTCAGTGGTTAAAGGAGCTTGCTTCTAAAGCCTGCCAGGCAGAGGTACAATTCCCCAGCATCAACACAAAGCCAGATGCACAAAGTGACTCATGCATCTGGAGTTTGTTTGCAGTGGCAAGAGGCCCTGGCATTCATTCATTCTCTCTCCCTCTCTCTCTAAGTAAATAAAAAACATTTTTTTTTTTTTGCTTCTTTGAAGTAGGGTCTCTCTAGCCCAGGCTGACCTGGAATTCACTAGGTAGTCTCAGGCTGACCTCCAACTCAGCAATCCTTCCTACCTCTGCCTCCTAAATGCTGAGATTAAAGGCGTACACCACCACACCTGACTAAAAATATTTATTTACTAAAGAAGCCATCCACTTTTCTTTAAATTTCATTATGACATTTTCCCCAAACTGGGAGAAGTAAATTTCTGTGGTTTATAAGCCACTCAATCAACAGCATTTTGTCACAGCAGCCCCAAGGGGGAAGACATAATCTTATACCTAGTTTCACTTTTTAATTGAAATGCATTTACTTTAACCACTTTGTAGCTAGAGGATGAAGGCAGTGGAAACCACCTTCATGCTGTCTGCGAAGGTTCTCAACCGGGAGCCTGTTCTCCTCCATCTGAGACTATTACGTTTAGACAGGTATTAAAGACCCAGCATCACCCAGATGAGACTTTCTCCTCCAGAGAATAAAAAAAAAAAAAAAAGATAGAAGGAGACTGGAAAGTCTTTGTGGTTTCCGCTGCCTGCTGTGGCTGGGGGAGGTGACTTGGGGGATTTAGGGACAGAGTTAATATTCTCCAGCCTCTTTCTTGGCCCACGCAAGGCTCTCTGCACTCAGGGCTGGACAACGCTCATCACTCAATGATGGGAACACTCTGGGTTTTTCCAATTGTTTTCTGGCCAGAGATCGTTACCCTCTGGCTCCTTATCACGCTGCCTGGGTGTTTATGACTTTTCTGCCTCAGTAGATAAGCCTGGACTGTAAATCTCATTAAGCCTCAGCTGCAATGTCTCTCCTTGGTGAGACAGATAAAAACAGAGTCGGTTGCAGCAATCAGACAAACCTCACCCCGGGGTTCCAGGCTGTGGGACCCCCCACTGCAGGCAGGTGTCCACGAGGCTGCTCCATAGAAATGAGTCTAAGAGGGGTTGGGGAAATGGCTCAGTAATGAAGCACTTATTGGCTAGTCTGAGTCCCTGAGTTCAGACCCCAAGGCTCCTTGGAAAACCTGGACATTAAAGTGTCTGCATCTGTGATCTCAGCACACCTAGGGTAATGGAAGGCAAAGCCAGAGACTCTGAAGCTCACAGGCCAGCTAGACAGGAGAAGACTGCACAGCAAAAATCAAACAAGCAAAACCCAACAACCAGAGAGAGACCATGTCTCAAGCAAATAGTGGAAGGAGAGGAAAAACACTCTGAGGTTGTCCTCAGACCTCCAAATACACATACGCCTCACACATATGCCCCCTCCCCATCATACACAGCCACACATCCATACATCCACACACAACCACACACACATACATCAACACACATAATTTTTAAAAGAAGCTAGGAGTTGGGCATGATGGCACAGGCCTTAATCCACTTGGGAAGTAGAAACAAGAGTTACAGGAGTTTTAGATTAGCCCTAACTACACTGTGAGTTCAAGGATGGCCTGAGCTTTATGTGACCCAGTCTGGAGAAAAAAGCAAAGCAAAGCTGGGCATGGAGACAATGCCTGTTAATGCCAGGACTTGAGAGTCTGAGGCAGGAGAATCTTGAGTTCGAGCCAGCCTGGGCTCCATAGAGAGCTCCTGTCTCAAAATAATAACTAAATAAATAGCACAGTAATATAAAATAAATCTTCTTGAAAGACAATAGAGCCGAGAGTAGTGGCACAGGCCTTTAGTTCCAGCACTCCAGAGGCAGAGGTAGGAGGATTGCTATGAGCCAGAGACTACACAGTGCATTCCAGGTCAGCCTGGAATAGACAGAGACCCTACCTTGGACAAAAGAGGCAATGGCTACAGGAGAGGTAAGGTGCTAGAATGAACCTGCAGACCTTTCATCAGCTGACAGTGCTGCAGGCCTGACCCTTCTCCCCAATGTGCACAGTAAGGATTCAGGCTGAAGGTGTGTGGATCTGTCTCGGGGTCACAGCCAACAGACAGAGCCTGGATTGGAACCCAGGATGATTGAGAACTGTTCCCTTCTACTCCATCACTAAGGGGAGATGGGTTTAAGTCTTTCAGAGGCTGAGGCACTCCTGAAGGATGGAAACGCAAAGAGTGAGTCATTATTACTGTCTGGCCACAGCTCAGTGGGAAATAAATAGGATTGAGGATGTAGACTGGGAGGAGGAGAGAGGAGTGGGTACCTACGGCTGGAAGAGGGGGATCCCCCAGTGTGCTGAGAGGCAGGGATGGAGAGCTACTGATTAGGAGCACCAGACCTTCCACATGCCTTTTCCTTGGCATCAGACAAGGAATATCATCTGTGAATGGTCAGGCTTCATCAGGCACAGTCCACAGACCAGTGAACACAGTCCAGCATCCATCAACACTAGGGACATTAACCATCCAAGCTGCAAATAGCAGCCACCACATTTCCAATTTACCCGTCAGTCTCATTGTCTGCGTCATGCTCTGTGTGGCTGGGAGGTGAGCCCCAGGGAGGCAGGTGCTGCTGGCACCCCACTAAGGTCACATTTCCTAGGCAGGTCACCCATCTCCCTCCCAGCTGCTGTGTGTGTTGGCTGGTGATGACTCCAGCTGTCTTCCACAAATGGAGGCTGCTTTGCTGGGGGACTGCACAGGTCCTCCCCTTGGCAGCTGATGGGAAATGAGTGGCCAGCACAGGGGTACAAAAAAGCCAGCCTCAGACGAGAGAGATAGCTCAGTGAATTAAGTGCTTGCCTCCCAAGCATGAGGATTAAGTTCTATTCCCAGAAGCTCTGTAGAAAAAGCTGGCTATGGTGTACTTATAATCACAATGCTGTGGAACAGGAGACAGGAGGAACCTTTGGGCTCCCTGGCCGGCCAGTCTAGCCTAACTGACTAGTTCTAGGCCAGTGAGAGATCCTGTCTCCAAAGAAAGGTGGATGGCACCCAAGGAACGACCCCCCCCTAAGGTTGTCCCCTGGCTTCCACAAGTTAACCACACAGGCCAGCCCATTCCTCGGTCTGGCACTGGGCATGATGAACTCCTCTGTGGCTCTAGCTGAGAGCTCATCCTTTTGATCTTCTTCCCCTGCTGGATGCCATGTCCCTGCCTCCCCTCTCCCTGAGCACTCTCCCTCGGTAGACGACTTGCTCAAGAACCCTTGCCCAGGCTCGGCTTCCAGGAGAGCCAACCTAGACACCTGTATTGATCTCCAATTGCTCTGCAAGCTAGATGCTGCTCCAAGCCTCATCTATCTGCAAAACAGAGATATGAATGCACACAGGCGATGTCGGGCTTAGGGGAGGAGCAAATGCGAGAAGGCCCATCATATGTCTAATACACTCTCTAACATGACTTGTCCCTTCTCTTATACTTGGGGGGACAAGCTGCCAATGCACAAAGGGTGCAGGGGAGACAGAGAGAGAGAGAGAGAGAGAGAGAGGTGCTGTTCCTTCTACCTCTTACCTATGGGGACGGAGGAGATCTGGGAATAGAGGTCCAGCATACGGTTCCCATCCACATCCACCAGGTAGTTTCCTCTGCTCTCTTCATAGTTGCAGAAAAAATGCACGGCCTCTGCATTCTTGGGAAAGAAGAGACTGGTTCAGACTGGTTACAACTCCCAAGATTTTTTGTTTGTTTGTTTTGTTTTGTTTTGTTTTGTTTTAGGAATAAGCTTGAACCGGTGAAGCCGACTATGTCTGGCTCATTCTATGGTCACATGGGATGTCTGTGAGTACAGACAATGTTGTATTTTTGTTCTGGGAGGCATGACATGAGTGGTTTGTGTTTATGATAGTCAATGAAATTTATCACAATAAGAAAGGTGAGAAATAAGTCAGAAGGAAGTTCTGATAAGTGAAGGTATATGTGGTAAGCCTTAGAACAGCCACTAACAAAAACAGACATTTTAGTCATTAAGATATAAAAATGTAAAAACGAAATAAAAACATGACACTAGAAAATACTCACTTAATGCACAAACAACAGGAAGAGAAGGAAGGGTGAAGGGAAACACCAGGCATATGGATACATCAGAAGGTAAGATGCCAGATGTTAACACTGTCATAACTATGAATGGGCAAAATAAGCCAATTAAAAGTCAGAGGTTGTAGCATCTCAGGAGGTAGAGGCAGGAAGATTAGGCATTCAGGGTCATCCTCCATTGCATACTGAGTTTAAGACAAGCCTGAGATACACGAAACCCTGTCTCACAAAGGAAATAAAAAGCTAAAGAGAAAAAAGTCACGAGATTGTCTGATTGGCTATAAAGAACCAACTATAAGCTTTTTACAGGGACACACTGTCGAATTAAGAATACAAATCAGCTGGAAACAAGCTACCCATCCATGATGTACCCAGCTATGAGAAGATGAGAAGAGCTTAGGCTCCAATCAGGCAAAAGAGACTATAAGAAAATGACAAAATTCTATTACAGGGGCTGTGGAGATGGCTCAGGTGGTTAAGTGCCTACCATACAAGCACAAAAACCTGAGCTGGGATCTCAATTTCCACTAAAAATCCCAGGTGTGGTGGTACATGCCCAGCCCTGGAGAGGTGGAGTCAGGGGAACGTCTGCTGCTCACCAGCTAGTTATCTATCCTCACCAGTGAGCTCAGGTTCCATGAGAGACCCTGTTAGAAGAATAAACTGGAGGAAAATTGAGGAAGACAACTGATGTCAACATATGGTCTCCACACATACATGCACACGTGCATGTGCTCTCATGAACACACGATGCTCCTACACACATACGAACACCCACATACACATGCATGCATGCATACTGCACACACATTTAAAAAAATGCTACTATAACCAATACCTGGTAGGTTTAGACAGTAAAATTTATAATCAATCAATCAATAAAATAAAAGTAAAAATGCTACTATAGAGAAACATTGTATAATGAGAAACAATCAAGCCCATAAATGAATATAATAATTATGAACGTATTTGCACCAAGCAACAGAAACCCAGAATACACAGAGCAAAAGTGGACATAACTGAAGAGATAAAAAGTTCTGTTGTAGTGGTGACATCACGCCCGTCATTCAGCAGCGAGATTGAGTGAGGCAGAACTCAAGACCAGAAACAGCCATTTGGACCAACATCGGCAACATTCCACCCAGCTGGGTGTGGTGCACACATTTGTACTCTCATCACATAAGGAGCTGAGGCAGGAGGCTTGTGAACTGGAGACCAGCTTGGGTTACATAGTGAGACCCTGTCTCAAAACAAAACCAAAGCAAAATAGCAACAATCAAAGAAACCAGTCAAACCATCAGAAAACCAAGGGCCACCACCCAACAAAAGTGAGATAGACATCCTTCTCAATTTTGTAGAAAGCATTCTCCAACACAGACCATTTGTGAAGTCATAAAAAAAGGCTCAAAAAAATTAAAATAAGCCAGATGTGGTGTGGTGCACACCTTTAATCACAGCACTCGGGAGGCAGAGGCAGGAGGATTGCCATGAGTTTGAGGCCACCCTGAGACTACATAGTGAATTCCAGGTCATCCTGGACTACAGTGAGACCCTACCTCGAAAAACCAAAACCAAAACAAAAAAAATTAAATTAAAATAACACAAGATGTTTTCCAACCACAATGGGATAAAACCAGAAATCAGTAACAGAAAGAAATCGACAAAGCAACACATTCATAGTGAATCAATCAAAGAAGAAATCACAGGAAAATTGGAAGAAGGTTCTAGAACACCAGGGCCAGCACAGATCAGCACCTGCCCCCCAGTAAAGAAGCAGCAGCAGGAAGACCTCATGCCCACTTACCTGGATCATGCTCAGCTGTTTCATTAACTCCTGCAGACAAGAACAAAAGCAGCTCAGCATGACACACTCTTGCAAAAAAAAAAAAAAAGCTTCAAAATATCTCATGTTCTCCCAGCTATTTGTGGCCAATAACTTGATAGCTTATTAGTCAACAATATTATAAATAGATATTTTTATATTATCTAATAGAATAGCTGATAGTAATCTAGTCTACAATGCGGTTAAGTTGCAAATATAACAGACACACTGGAGATTTAGACACCTAGAGAACAAAATGAAGTAACTTTTTTGTGCGTTATGTGTGTGTGTTCATGAGTGTGCATGCAATTGTGTGTGCATGACTGTGGAGGCCTTGGGTGCTATCCTCAGGCACACTATCTACTTCTTTTTGAGACAGGGTTTCTCATTGGCCTGGAGTTCACCAAATAGGCTAGACTAGCTGGTCAGTGAATCCCAGGGTTCCACTGTTTGCTGCCCCGGACATTGGGATTATAAGCACATGCCACAATGCCCAGCACTTTTTAAAATGTGGATTCTGAGGATCAAACTCAAGCCGTCATACTTGAAAGACAAGCTCCTCACTGCTAGCTATCTCCCTAGCCCCAAATGAAGCAAATATTGAAAATTCATGCTGAAGATATTTACCTACTACTTATGAAAACAAGGATTCCCTCTCTTTTCTTGTTTCCTTCCTTCCTTTCTTTTTTAAAAATATTTTATTTAGCGGAAGAGGGGGCGGAAAGATTGTGAGAGCCGTGGTGGGGGAGAATAGCAGAGACCTGGAAACCCTCAGTAACTACACACTTGAGACATGAGAGCCCGGCCGAAGAATGAGCTATGCATGGTCCCCTACTACAAAGACTGATCCAGACGGCCCACGGAGGAGGATATCCAGCTGACTGGGGAGGGGGAAGGGGGGCAAAGGGGAATTGGGGATAACAACTCATGGTTGGCCCACTAAACAATGTAACTCATTATGAACAATAAAAAAAAAGAAAAAAAAAGAAAGAAAAAAAATATTTTATTTATTCATTTTCAAGCAGAGATACAGAGACAGAGACAGAGAGACAGAGAGAGCACACCAGGGCCACCAACTTGTGGGTCTGGCTTATGTGAGTACTGGGGAATTGAACCCTGGACCTTAGGCACTGGAGACAAGTGCCTTATCTGCTGAGCCATCTCTCCAGCCTTCCTTCCTTCCTTCCTTCCTTCCTTCCTTCCTTCCTTCCTTCCTTCCTTCCTTCCTTCCTTCCTTCCTTCCTTCCTTTCTTTCTTTCTTTCTTTCTTTCCTCTTTTTGCTGTTCCAGTCTAGCTGACCTGCAA
>PVHP010022618.1:0-28119 GCA_004024765.1 Zapus hudsonius
AGGAAGGAAGGAAGGAAGGAAGGAAGGAAGGAAGGAAGGAAGGAAGGAAGGAAGGGAGAGGGGAGGCGCCAGGGATGCTGTGATGAGTCCAAAGGAAGTTTCTCTGACCGTCAGTGGTCACCAGGGAAATGATTATTCTCTGCTGTGAAGAGCCTGCTGTGCACCAGGCAGGACTCATAAACTAATGCAAAAATGAATACAGCAAACCCAAACCAAAACTGCCCCAAAGAGCCGACATGTGAGTAGCCTCCACCATCATTCTGCGTCCTTGAGTGTAAAAGAAACAGGACTCTTCCCTAAACCAAATGATGCTGAAGACAGTTTTGTGTCCTGTCTTACTGGGTGGACAGGAAATTCAAGCACTGTCCTGGTTACACTCTTCTCACAGGCCCAAGGGCCGGGGCATGACTCATATTAGCATCTGGCACCAGTCTATACTGGGAACTGCAGAATTCTGCGGGTCATAGCCCATTAAAGTCCTTCAGGTCCTCAGGAAGCTGCTGGACTTCCCAGGACTCTGACACTGTCTCCTGAGAGGGCCACGCAGTCCTGTCTCAGCTAGGGGCCTGTCACCTCCAGGACAAAGACTGCTCCACCCTGCTGACCGCCAGTGTCTCTCCCTGGTGCTGTCCTCCTCCTAGCCCAGGTCTCACCTCAGGAAACCTGATTTCCAGAGCAGGCCTTCAGTGTGCAGACCCCGATCTGCTGTCCTAGGGGGAGGCAGGACACAGAGATTCAGAGAACTGAGCACACCAATTCTCAGCTTGTAAATTCTTTTCCAAGGCTGTGAACAAAACACAAGTTAAAATTGCAGCAGGGCTAAAGATAAAGATTAAGAGCATTGGGCTGGAGAGATGACTCAATGGTTAAGGCACTTGCCCCCAGTGCCTATGGCCATGGGTTCAATTCCCCAGGACCCACATAAGCCAGACCCACAAGGTTGTGGTGGCCCTGGTGCGTTTTCTCTCTCTCTCTCTCTCTCTCTCTCTCTCTCTGCTTGAAAATGAATAAATAAAATATTTTTTAAAAAGATTAAGAGCATTTACCATTTAAGCATGAGGGCCTCTCAGGCCAAAGACCACTGAGTTTGAGTCCCTAGAACCCATGAAAAAAGCTGGCATGGTCATGCAAAATCTGTAACCCCAACCTGCAGAGGACGGGGTACTGCTGGGGCCTGCCGACTAACAGCTCCAGGTTGAGGGAAAAACCTCATCTAAGAATAAACCACAGGTGAGTGGCAAGAAAAGGATACCTCACGTTCTCCTCTGGCCTCCACATGCAGGTACACGGACTGCAAGCATCTGTACACACATGTGTATACACCACACATGCAAAAGAGTTATGACAGAAAGCCCTGAAATTAGACACACTTCTAGATGGCACATTTATCCCACCTAGCAATGCTGGGAACTCCCTGAAGCATGGGTGTCTTCAGTGGCTTTGATGGGTGCTGTAACTGCAGGTGATGTGAAGACGGTGCTAGTGAGGGTCCGTCCTTTCTGTCTTTGGCACAAAAGGACCATTTGAGGCGAGGGAGATGGCTCGGCTGGTGAGAGAGAGCTTGCTACTCCTGCGTGAGGTCCTGAGTTTGATCTCCGGCACCTGCAGAAAAAGCGTATATCCTGTAACCCACCCAGCACTCAGGGAGAGCAGAGATGGGAGGATTGTTGAAGCTGCCTGGTCAGCCAATCTTACCAAAAACAGGAGTGTTTGTATGTGTGAATGTGTGCATGCATGGTGTGCTTGTGTGTGCCTGTGTGTGCAATCATGGTGTGTTTGTGTGTGCCTGTGTGTGTGCATGCATAGTGTGCCTGTGTGTGTCTGTGTGTGCATGCATGGTGTGCCTGTGTGTGTGCATGCATGGTGTGCTTGTGTGTGCCTGTGTGTGTGCATGCATGGTGTACTTGTGTGCATGCATGGTGTGCCTGTGTGTGCCTGTGTGTGTGCATGCATGGTGTGCCTGTGTGCATGCTTGTGTGTGTGGGAGGGGGGTGTCAAGTAGTTTCCAGAATCACCCTAACCACTTCCAGGTCTAGTATCTCTGCTCCAGATTCAAATTCCAGGGACAGGGCATGACTGTCCTCTCTAGGGTTGGCCTCCACCTGTTGTCTCAGGAAGGGGGAGGCGCTTTGTGGGCCAGTCCCACCAAAGCCTCATGCTGAAAGAAAAGGGTGACTCTCCACAGTGAGCACACTAAGGGACTCTTATTAGTGATCCAAGGTTGGGTGTCTTAACCCTCAAGCAATAAGACACCCTCAGCCTCCCATAATGCTTCGGAACATTGGGTCAGGTCCAAGGCTGCCATCTGGGAGGTCTAGCTTTGTCACGGTCACAAGGGCCCACTGCACTGGAGGTTCGCTGTCCACTGTCCCTGGGTCTCATGGCTGGCTGGGGCTGGCTCTTAGCACCTCTCCACTCGGTCCCCTTCATGGGGCTGCATGAGTATCAACACAGCTGCCCCAGAGCAAGCAGTCCACAGGGATCCCCAAAGTTCTCACCTCAGAAGTCACCACCACCATGTCTGCTATGTCCTGTTGGCCACACAGCTCCTGCCCAGTTGTCAGGAAAAGGACCAGCACAGGGGAATGCAGACCAGGAGTCTCGTGGACATCTCAGGTGCCACCTAGGGAACCAAGCTGCCGACGTCCCATTATAGGAAGAGAAGGGTGTGGAGGTGGGTCTCAGGACAGCACAGTGACCATGCCCTTGAGCTCATGGGCTAGAGGAAGATGGAAGGAAAGAATGTCACCAGTATTATTACTCAGCCGAGGGCTTTCAGCACAGGGAAGAAGAGGGGCTAGCAGCTAATCTGTCTAACAATGGGATGGGGTGTGCCCGGCTTGAGCTTGGCACTTCTGAGTGGCTTGAGGGGGCCAGACGGTGGCATTGAACACTTTTGAAATGTCCCAAGCCCTCCTTCTTGGGGTGGGAATGTTCCTTTTACCCTCTTAGCTTCCTGTCTCAGTCAGAATTCAAAGTCTGGCAGCCAAGGTGAGTTGACTTGGTGTCTGGCCTGGAGTACCCACTTCTCCCAGCACCATAACCCCCCAGAGGCCAAGTCCACCCAGCCCAGAGTAAGAGGTGGGGCAGTGGGTGCATAGGCTTGCCTGGAACCTGGCCCTGACCAGCCTCGGCATTCTCCTTTCTGGGACTGGTGACAGATAGACAGCCTATCATCTACTAGACCACCCTTTCTACCCACCCCAGCTCCCTCTGCACCCAGAGAATTCCCTCAGGCTCTAGGGCCAGCTGAGCTGCTTTGCTGGAGGCTCGGCCTCCCCCAGGATGCATTAGGCAGGCTCCACTGGTCCGAGCAGAGGGGGCAAGCTGGTGGAGAAGCAGACACAGGGGGCTTCATCCCAGAGGGGAGGGCCATGGGGCTCAGCTGGAGAAACAACCAAGGTTGCCCACAGAGCCCTCCTCCCTCCTTCCCCACAGTGGAAAGGAGGAGGGGTGGAGAAGGAGAAGGGGAGGGCAGGGAGGAGGCTACGACACAGGCAGGGATGCTGCCAGGCTGCATCTTCAACAGGCAAGGGCCAAAGTCACACAGGGTGTCCCGCCAGCACGGAGCTGAGTTCTGCTCCTCACCTGGCCACCAGAGCCAAGGTGCCAGCCTGCACTCAAACAGGAAAGGAGAAGGGCCCACAGTGGACTCCAGTTCAAAGTAAACCAAACCCCAAATCCAAAATGAAACTTCCTCACAATCACCACTTGTTTGTTCCAGATCCTCAGAAACTTCCAGAAGAGCCTATGCTCAACCTGGCACGGGGAGGGGTTGTGGGGAACGGGCACACCAGCACTCACAGCAGCCACACTGGGGTCCACTTCACAACATGCTTTCATGGACTTGACCATCTGATGCCTGCCTTGACCTTGTAAAGAAAGTAGTTTCATTCTCATTTTCCTGAGAGGAAACTGAGGCCCAGAGCCAGAAAGAAGAGGCAACCAAGTGTGCAGAATCTGGAAGTTGCAGAGGCAGGCTCAAACTAAGAATTTTAACAGGAAGCCTGGGTTCTCTCCTTAAATGGGTCATTTTTGTAAGTGCTCAGTCACCTTGCTGTGACCATCGACAGAGTCCTCTCCATGTCACAAGGATGGTGCTGGGCCCCAGGGATTCTGTGAAGAGCAAAAATAGATATGATTGCACCTCAAGGAGCTTATGGGGAAGCTGGGGAAACAGGCCTTAAATAAGTATTTTGAAATGCACGCTTGTTAAGTGGGAAGAGCGCTGAGAAGGAAAGGAAGTTTAGTCGCAAAGGCAGGACACAATGGAGGGGTAGAGGACCTCCTTCAGTGAGGAACTGGGGAAGAGTTGCTTTGAAATCACGTTCGGGAACAGCGGAAATCAATGAATAATGTCTGCTGTAGCCACTGGATTTGGAAGTGGTGCACACTTTAGATATTCGATTGTTGGTTTTGCGTCTTCGCTAGACTCCTTGCTATGCAAAGAACAGATGGAACTCTGGAATTCCTCATGAAATAGGGTGATGGACATGTGTGTTAGAAACCATAAGCAGAGGCAGCGCCTAGCCTTTGAGGGCAAACCTGGTTCTCACAAGGCCGGGGGATGTGAGATGTTAACCAGGCTTTGAAGGGCCCTGGCAGGGGATTTGGGAGCTGGTTGAAAAGCAGTTCTCCTTTAAATAAGAAGAGGCGCTTAGCACAGTGGGAACATGGCTACAGTCTTTGTGAGAAAGACTGCTGGCCTTGAGCCGAGCCTGAGTACATTCACAACAAGTTCAGGCTCCACCTCGGTCTGGAGGTGTGCCTCCACCTTCCATGAGGCCCTCTCTGCCTCTGCCATCCCGGAAAGAACGACCTCTTTCCATGAGATCCCATCCATCGAGTGTTCCCCCAAAGTGGCCCCTGGCTCCCATCAGCACTGCCAGGGTGGCCTGCTCAAAGGCCTGTGATGGGTGTGAACCAGCAGCCTTGAGAAGCGATGACTAGGCCTATCCACTCTTAGAACAGCCTGCCCTTGTCACAATCGTAATCAATTCTTTCTGTGGCTCTGCCTTCATTGTCTGTAAACCCCAAGACAATGGGGACCACCGTGTCTGGCATGTTCAGCACCAAATCCCTAGGACCTACACAGAGTGAGCCACTCTGCAATGACTTGTTGAATGATTGGAGATTGGAATAGTGCTGGGGGGTTTGCCTCACGTACCACTGGCCTATGGGTTTTTAGGCAGCCAGCAGAGGGTGATAGCAACATGACAGCCACTCCTCCAGAGCCCTGTCCCAAGCCTCAGGGACAGGAGAGCTCTGGGGAGAAGATTGGGAGCCCATATCCTCCATAACCTCCAGTCCCCAGCCCGGCCAGTTCCCAGTTTGAAGCCAGTAATTCCAATCGTGCTCAGTGTTTGGTCCTGTGTCATGTGTTGCCAGGCAGGATCCATCCCCCTAGGGAGCAGCAGGTTAGATGGACAGTCAGGAGATGTGTCAAATGTCCACAAGGTCAACCTTGGGGCTCAGAGAAGCTCGGTGAGAGTGACAAAGATCTGAGGCTCCTGGGACTCAGGACAAGTGCAGAAGGGAAGACTAAAGCCGACTGGGGAGAAGATTGGTCTGATGGGTGTCTTGGGGAGTAAGGATCCCCCCAGCAGGGACTGGGAAAGAAAAGCTGAAAAGGAGCCAGCTCACGGCAAGTCTTGGGGAGTAGGTTCGAGTTGAGGGAGTGGGTGCTAGGAAGTTTCCATGAATCATCTAAAAATGGGACCCTTGAGCCTTGAGGGATGATGGGCGGACGATGCATCTATGCCCCTGAGAAGCCAGATTTTGAAGAAAGGCCCAGAGCAGCAGCAATGGATGACACCTGTAGGCCTTGGCTTTCAGAACGGTCTCATCAAAGGAGCCGGTCGCCTTGTTAGCTCTCCAAACGGTATCTTCCCCAGATCAAGACTCTAGTGGGAACACAATGGCCCCAAGAGTGGGTTTTGTATCTTGGTTTTCTGGGCCTCCCTATCCTCCTCCCCCCAAGATCTATTCTCCATTATTGGCCAGACAAAGCCCATCCCAAGCTCCCCCGTCTCCGTTGTCACTAACATGTCCTTTCTCACCTGTGCGTTCACCCATCCTCGTCTCCACAAAATCTTTCATCCCATCGCCATTGTAAGGGTTCAAAGTAAGGAGGTTCATGTTGTCAAAGAAGCCTTGATCTGAATGCCTTCCCCCCACTTTTTCCTTAAATGAGTTGTTAACAGGAACCCAAGTGTCTGTTGAACTTAAAATACTTTAAAAAAAATAACATTTCAAGGTAACTTGCGGCACACACTTTAAGAAGCGAGGACTCAGCGTGTCCCCGGCTGCTTCCTCCTTGAAGCTCTGGTCTTGGGGCTGTGGGAGGCATCCAATCAGACGGCCGCCGCTGAGGGCCAGGGAGGAGGGCTGCCAGGGTTTTATTTCAGATCGAGCTAAGACCATGAAATGGAAGGCAGGAGGAAGTGAGTGAGCGAGAAAGTGCGTGTCTGTGTGAGGAAGGCCAGAATAATGAGTTGCGCTAATTCACAGGCTTCCATTTTGGCCATCACACACAGCTCCCTTTTCTCTTGAAGGCCACTTTGAAAAAAAAATCCCCGTTTTTAAAAGTCATTTACTTCCCCTAGGAGGGCAGGCCTTCTAAAAATATTCCCCCATTTCTTACACCTTGGAAGCAAATTATTTATGTTAAAGCAGCTTCGTTATCCCGGCCCCACTGGGCCAGCTTGGAAATGGAGGTGACTTCCAGAAGGCACCATTGTCAATGGCAAAAGCCTGTTCATGACCAGACAAAGCAAGGCTTGCCACCAGGCCTGAGAGGCCCAAAGAGGGCTTGCAGGTCCATCGAGAAAGTTTCTTCTGTTCTCCCACAATGGTTATTCAGCAGATGCTCCCTCCATAAATACCCACAGGAGTGTACCAGTCTGCTCTCAGAGCTGGCATTTCACGATGGCAGACTGGTGCTTCATAAAAATACAAGTAGACCAAACCGAAAGAGGGATAGTGAGAGCTAGGGGAATGAGTGATGGAGAGTGATGACCTCTGACAGGCGTCCAGTTGGCCCTGTACGTCTATGGGTCTTTTATCAATATCTGCCACCAACCGTGCTCCCCTTAATGGGCCTGCCATGCACATGTATATTTCCTCCCTCGTAATTTCCTAAACAACACTACGTACTGATTAGTTACACAGCATTTGTACTTCGGTAGGGACTTCGAGTCTTATATCTACAGGAGGAGGTGCATGGTTTGTATATACACACAATGCCATTTTACAGAAGGGGCTTGAGCATGGTGGTCCCTGAACCCAGCCATACCCATAACTCATCCTCAGCAAACACGGGAATGACAGGGCTTAACACTCTACAGGGTGGGAAGTCAGGGTCATTAGAAGCAATGCCCAAGTGACATAAAAAAAAAAAATAAGGCTTTCCGAGATATAGTTGTGGCCTCTGGGGAGGAAAACCTCCAAGGTCAAAGGCCTAGAAGAGGGAGCCAATATGTCTGTGGGCAGAACCAAGCAGTGGGCAGAGAGAGTCAAGTTTAGAGAAGGCAGGAAGGAAATAGGCTACTGTTTACACTAACCTGGCCACAAACTGCCTGAGCCTCTGAGCCCAGCAGCAGAAGCCCTACTAAGAAGAATGTTGGCAGACCGTCCCTTCCCAGCCACCTCCTCGTCTCCACTTCCTTCTCTCCACTTGGGAAAATGCAATTAAAAATCACCTTTGAAAAGTCGGAGGGAGGAGGAGGCGAGCCAGAGAGGGGACAGGCTTTCAGTGTAGGTAGAACTGTCATGGGCCCCCCAGAGGGGAGTTTGTCTTCCCCCTTTAATCAGCCGCAAGTCCTGTCATTATCCGGTGGGGGAGAGAGGAAGAGTGAGGCGAGGACTGGCTCCCTGGAGAAGCCCCTCCATTCTACCCATGTCCATAAGGCAATTAAGTCTTCATGTTCGGGAACCTGAAGGCTTTTAGGGCCGTGCCAATTGGTTTGTCTCCGTAAGGAGGGGCGTCCTGAGTCACATATGACTTCCTAGTCACTCTCAGTGGCAGTAGAGGCCCTGGTCAGGGAAGCCGCTCCAGATCAGGGCTGACCTGGGTGCAGATTTAGCCCAGGTGCTGGCTGTAGCAGTGACATAAGGGGCTGTGGCCCTGGACAGACCAGGAGGTGGGCTCTACACCCAGCCAAGTGGTAGCACTCTGAGCAGTGTGACAAGCTAGTGAAGGCCTTCTGTGCACAGCCTCATTACAGGCAAGCCCCACACTGAGCCTCAATCACGGGCCTCTAATTGGAGAGCTAATTATTCAACCACTACTATGTGCTGTGTAGGAGCCAGAATGATTCCTCTAGGTTCCAGTGGGGCCTTGGCTTGAGGAAATCCTGTCTTACCTGGCTGACAAAGACATACCTAAACGAGGGTCTGTCCTGGAAGCCAGGGAGCAGAAGAGCCACTCCCTGCCTGTGTGGGGTGCACAGTGGAGCCAGAAGGACCTGGCGATGGGCTGAGGGACCCAAGAGGGCCCCTGATGATGACCCATCATGGGGAAGTCAGAGAAGGAGAGACCTTTAGACCCAAGGGAGTTGGGATGAAGGGAAGCTCCAGCAAAGAGCCGCAGATGCACAGGTCTATGGGAGAGCCCCCCCACACACACACACGCACAAATAGGTTCTCAGGTGTAGACCACAAGATGGAGACCTCAGCATAAACCCGAGCAAGCAAACCTCAGAGGGGTGGCAGGGGTGATGGCAGCTAGACAGAGGAGGGTTGGGATCAAGTTGGCATTTTGTGCAGCTCACCGGCATCACCATGAAAATGGAAAAGAGGCAAGGCAGGAGGCCAGAGTGGGGACAGAGAACAGGGAAATCAGAGCATTGGGGAGACCAGGGATGCAAGAATATCTAGAACTTTCCCTGCCAAGGCATGAGCATGTTATGATTTAATCTGAAATATCTCCCACAGACCCACAGCTGTTTTGGGAGGTGGTGAAAACGTGTAGTGATCAGGCCTAACTGAACAAAGTGGGTCACTGGACATGAGGCTTACAAAATGACCCTCCCTCTCTTGTCATTTTTTTCCTTCCTGTCTACCATGAGATGAAAAAATTCATCTGTCACATATCACCAATGCCACAATGTCCAGCTCAAGCATGTGGGGCCAAGAGACCATGGACTTCACACACTGAAACTTGGAACCAAAACAGATCCATCTTCCCTTAAAGTCTGTCTTTCAGGAATCTTGTCATAGCAACTAAAATGGTAACTGACCCAGGAGGGTGGACAGCAGTCCCTCAAGCCTGCCACAGTCTGTACTGAACAGGTAGTAGGGAGGCATAGCAATGCATACCTGCTGGGGACATGTCAGAGAGCAGAAGCTATAAGCAGTGGGGTTCACCTGCTTGGAGGAGGCAGCAGGGAGAAGACAGGAAGACTTGTCCAACAGCCACCCACCCAGGAATGTTCAAGAGACACAGGGCTGAGCTTTCCACAGGGCTCAAACTTAAGAATTTCAAGAGAAAGTGAGAGAACTTGGAATCAGTGTTGACTGGGCATGAGGAAAGGCCCTGTATTTTAGACAGGGTTCTCCAGAGGAAGAGAACTGATAGAATGAACTGTATTAAAAAGGGAATTTATTGGATTAGCTTATTGCAGTCCAACAATAGCAGGTTCCTGTGAGTCAAGGAACAGGTAACTGTTCAGTCCACATGGCTGGATGCCTCAGCAGTCCCAGTCCAGCACCAAAGGCTTCCTGGGGAGCCACTGGGCTTCAGCCCATGCTGGAAGGCTGAGGAAAGTTGGTTCCAATGCTGACAGATAGTCAAATAGGATAGAAGCATGTACAAGTGAAGGCGCTTACCAACAAGCACCACTGACAGCCAGGTGGGAGGAAGGAATTTATTCCAAGCTTACAGATCCAGGGGAAGTTCCACCAATGGAGGAAGAAGCTTACTTCCATAGATCTAAGCAGAGAGAAAAACTGCAGCAATCAAAGCCCCAGCACCAGCACACACAAACCTGCCAGAGCACAAACCTGCTCTCCACACCTTTGGGCTGGAGTCAGATCCTCCCTCCAAAACACCTTTGGCTGGACCCCAGAATCCGACCCCAGTGACACCTCCTCCAACCAGGTGGCTGGAGACCCAAGTCACAAGCTTAATAAAACACCTGAGTCTAGGGGGGACATCCATTCACATTCAAACCAGCATAGACCCCAAGGGTCCTCTCAGCCTTGACTACTGAGGAGCATATCGAGAGCCTGGGTAGAAGGATCTTGGGGGATGAACTTGGGAGAGTCACTGTCATGACTAGAGAGGAACCTGTTGAAACCTTTCACTGACGAAGAAGCAGCCTGAGAAGGGAAGGAGCCAGAACTGTGATTATGGCCTGTGGTGGTGGTGAAGGGTGCCATGCCGAGCTTCTGGGACGACTGTGCCAGAGTGAGTGACAGCCAAGCCAGAGAGGCTGACACTGTGACATCAGCGCCCAGGACGGCTCTTGATAGCCGAGCCGGAGAGACTGTCCCATGAGAATCTACAAGCAGGGTATAGGATCCTGGGTGTGAGCCCCAGGACTCCAAAAAGAGAAAGAAAGAGAGAGGGGAGGGAGGAAGGGAGGGAAGGGTGAGGGAGGGAGGGAGGGAGGGAAGAGAGAGGGAAGAAAAGAGAAGGAAAGAAAGGGAGAAAAGAAGGAAGATAGGAAGGTTGGAAGAAGAAGGAAGGGAAAAGAGAAAGGAAAAGGAAAAGGAAAAGGAAAGGAAAGAAGAAAAAACCAGAGCTGTCTGGTCCCATGCTGAGCTGCTGTTTCCTCATAATGCCACAGCAACAGAGTGGGTGGGGACATTTGACGGTGTGTATGGAGCAGCCTGGCTACTCCTTAGTCCGAATACCACTGTCTGATGTATTCATAGAGCCAGTGAGGAACTAGGGCTCCTCTCTCAATGGTTTGTTCATATCTGAAAAGCCAAAAGAGTGAGGGGCAATCCCCACTCCCCCCACTCCCCACCATCAATGGAGTCTTCTCACACCCACCCAACACCCAGCAGGCAGGCCTCGGCTAAGCATCATGGTCTCTAACAAGTTAATTGTGATGGTGGAGCACGGCTCCCCATCCTGCCCAGCACCTCATCAAAGCATTCCCTTGAAAGACATGGGGCCATGAAAACAAATTTGCAGGTGGTTAAATGAGGTTTCTTGCCTGTGCGAGGCGGTAGGAGGGAACGGGCTGTTTTGTTGAATAAATGAACGAATAAACGTAGCCAGACCACTTTGATGTGAAATTCATTGTCTCCCAGACATGAAGTCAGCGTGCAGATACTCAGGCTGTTGCCCCCTATGGCAGAGCCGCCTGGGATTGTGGGCCAGCTTGCTCTCTCCTTCGCCCAGAAACACGACTCGCCTTTGACTGAAGTGAGGCTCCGCAGCTGCCCCTCGTCAGCTCAGACACTCGCAGTGGCTCACCATGGTCCCCACAAACAGGGTTTCAAGCTCCCACGTGGTCCATACCGTCATAGCAGTTAGAACTCCTTTTTGTATTGACAAAAACTAGGACTCGAGGTGACCAGGCGACAGGTGATGTGAACTAACAATCTACACCTGTCTGTCATCAGACACAGCTCGAGCCACAGACTTAATGGTGTCATCATGACTCAGTTGCTCTCTTGTACGCTTAAGCTCATTTTTTCTTTGTGAGCTTCTTTCTCTGACAGTTTTTCACCTTGGGTAGGAAGATGGCTGTGCCCATCCCAAGTTACCTCCCTCTAACTTCAAGGTGGCAGGAGGGAGCCCGAATGCTGCTTTCTGGTCATGCAAACAGCCCCTAACTGGCTGAGTTTGAAGACACAGCCAATTCAGGCCAATCACTTTAGCCAGGGTGCTGGGAGTGGGTCGCAGAATCAGAACTGGGATTTGAGCTTAGAACTGTTGGTCCTAACCAGAACTAACTACAGCAGGGAGACACCTCACCTGATGCCCCATCCCAGACCTGTTTATGCTCCAGCTGGGCCACCAAATCTTAGCAGAATGACCCTTTCCATAAGTTAGTCCTGTATGTGTCCAAAACAGCCCTCCTTCCAACCTCCAAGATCGTGTCTCAGTATCCACATGAGGAGCTAGCTCCTTTCTGCTTTGTCCATTCCTTTCAGAGAGAACAGAGTCCCCACAGGCCAAATCCTCCCATTAGCTTAACCAGACAACAGGAAATCAGCAGCTCAGGGCAGACCATAGTTAAGTCTGGTTCACCCAGGAAAAGTTATCTTATCTCCAGCAACCTTAGTCACCCTGCTTTTAAAATGGATCCTACAAACCGTAGTCTATGACATTGTCAGGAGAGTCATGGTCATGTGTCATGTGCAAAGTGTTTTGCCCCAGGCCAGCACGGATCAAGCACTCAAATACTGTAGAAGGGAAGTGCTGGTACTCAGTAGTGCTTGGATCCCATGGGAACGTCCCCCCTACCCCACCGTGAGAAGGACTGGAGCTCGGTAGGATTGCAGCACTGTTCTATCCCCTGCTTTATCCTCTCCACCAAGCTAGTGGATGCCATGTGGGCAGAGAGACCTCGGATACAGAGGACCCAGTCCTGAGGACACAGCAGGAGAACTGTGGCCATCCCTTGCATGACAGAGATCCTCTAGGCCGTGGTGTCAGAGCACAGCATGGCTCACAGCCTGCTTCGAGCTGCAGTGCCACCCCTGGGCAGGAGTGTGTATCAGTCATCATTGCTGGAACAAAAGACCTGACAAAAATCAGTTGAGGAACAATAAACCAGACTTAAAACTCAACCACCATGACTCAGGGAACTGAGCAGAAGAGGGGGCAGAAAGATTGTAAGAGCCATGGTGGGGGAGAATATCCAGAGACATCGCCCTCCTCAGCAACAATGCACAAAGGGGGGAGAGAAACAAAGAGAAAGAAATACTGGCTCCCTCTGGTGCAGTTCATAACCCCTAACCTATGGACAGATCCAGTATGCACATCGAGGAGGGACCCCAGTGGGTAGGGGACAGAGAGGAGGGAAATGGGGGTGCCATCACAAAATTTGCTCATACAAGGTATATAATTATTCACAATAAAGATATTAATTTTTAAAAAATCACTTGAGGAAAGGAAGGGTTTTATTTCAGCTGTTAGTTCCAGGTTCCAGTATATCACGGAGGGAAAGCATGGTGGCAGGAGCCTGAGGCAGCTGCTCACACTCAGTCCATAGTGAAGAAGCAGAGTGATGAACACTGCTGCTCAGCTAGCTCTCTCCTTTTTACTCAGTTCAGGACACCAGTCCATGGAATGGTACCGCTCATAGCTAAGGTGGGTCTTTTCACCTTAGTTAACCTAATCAAGGGAATCTCATACATATGATACTGGGTCCTGTCAAGTTGACAATCAATCCAAATGGTAAGAGTGGTTGAACAGGGCTGGCTTCCTGCACTTATTCCCAAGGTCTGTCAGGTCCTGCCTGGCTGAGCACAGACCTGCGGGACACTGTATGAGGTCAGCCATGCAGTGCACCATGTCACCCCCTGCTTACCTTGGTCCTGGGGCAGCAATGGACATCAAGGCAACTTCTTAATAATACCAAGCATGAGCACCCAGGAAGATTCCAGTACACTTCCCATTGCTCCCTCTTGTCCACGCACCAAGAAGCCTGAGGACCAGGGATGGTGAGTGATCAGTCAGCCTTAGAGTTTGCCCCAGGCACAGGCACACCTTCAGTCCCTCATCAGTGACACTCCAAGTACCTTTAACTCTTCACTGTGGAAAGACTCAAGCTTCCAGAGGAGAATGAATGAATGCCACAGTGTGGTTAAACCAATATGCTCACTTCCTTCAGTGCCTGACATTGGGCAGTCTTGCATCATTTCCTCCCATTTACCTGGAGGTTTTTCTTAAACTGGAATATTTTCAAGAAAACCAAAAATGGTGACGAGGAAGACTGGATACCATAGTTCAATTGGTAGAGTGCCTGCCTCGAAGGCATTAGATCCTAGGTTCATCCCAGCATCCTAACCTGAGTGTGGCGGTGCACACCTATAATCCCAGCACTTGGGTGGTGGAGGCAGGAGGATCAGAAGGGCAAGGTCATCTTTGGCTGCACATTGAGTTTTAGGCTAGCCTTGGAGTCATGAAACCCTGTTTCAAAAGAAAGGAAAAAGGAAGGAGAGAGAGTGGGGTAAGGAGAAAGGAGGGAAGAAATAGGGAAAAGACAGGAAAGGAGAGAAGAGAAAACCTCAGAGAGACCATTTCACCCAGAAATATTTCAGCTTGTGTTTAGTAGTTTTAATTTACTTTTTTTGTACTTTAAGCCTAATGGTGTTATCACATGGAAGCAAGTTATTCACTCATTTGCTTGTTTTGGGAGACAAGATCTGCTATGTAGCCCAGGCTAGCCTTGAATTCACTATTTAGTTCAACGTGACCTCAAATTGGTAATCCTCCTGTCTCTGCCTCCTGAGTGCTGGGATGTCATAGGTGCATGCCACTCTGCTTGGATGATTGTTTTGGTTGTTGGTTTTATTTGTTTGTTTGTTGATGGTGTTTCAGTTTTTTGAGGCAGGGTCTCACTCTAGTCCAGGCTGACCTGGAGCTCACTCTGTATCCCAGGCTGGCATCAAACTCATGGTGATTCTTTTACCTCAGCCTCTCAAGTGCTGAAGTTATAGGTGTGAGCTGACAAGGATGCTTTAAACTATGAATTATGAAGTTTATTGTAAGGGGAATTGAGATCCAGGGAGGAGACTAGCTGAAAGACTCTAGCCTGAGGACAATGATTTCTTAATATCGTCTTTCACCCTGTTCTTGTTAAACTCTTCCCAGTTCTCTCCAAAATGCCCTTTTATCATGAACACATATTTTAAGCAACAAATGTATGTGTACATGGTATTCCAAGAGATGTACATGAAAGAAAGAGAGCCTTCCTCATGGACACATGGGGCAACTATACGAAGGGTAGTCACATGCCAGCAAACAGGTAAACACTACAACCCCAGACAGCCACAGGGCAAGGATGGAACCAATGCCAGGTGTAGCATAGAGACTAAGGGCTGCGTCAGGTGGATCAGAGCCAAAGGCCTCTCCAAGGAAATGACATTGAACCCAGGACTAACTAGGGAAAGGAGCAGGTGGAAGAAACAGGCAAGGAAGGTTCTCCAGGCAGAGGGAGCCGTGGGTGCAAAGGGCCTTTTCAGGAAGGAGCTATGTGAGCCGGGAAAGCATGGCTGGAGAAGCCGTAAGCAGAAAGCAGAGGCAGACAAGACAAGGTCACATTGCAGAGAACTGTAAGCTGCTGTGAGGAGCTTCTGGAATGGGAACCACAGGAAGGTTTTGGACGGAGAAGGGACATGACTGGGGTGTGTGCAAGGATGGTATATTGAGAGTTCCAAATGGAGAACTGGAGAAATGGCTCAGCAGTTAAAGGTACTTGCTTGCAAAGCCCATGGGCCCAGGTTCAATTCTCCAGTACCAATGTAAAGCCAGATGCACAAAATGGAACATGCATCTGAGTTTGCAGCAGCAATGCACTGGTTCAGATGAGAAAAACAAGGTTTGCTTTTGTGCCATCTATGAACCTGAATAGGAAAAAAAAAAGACCTCTTTCTTATCATTAATCTCTAAGTCAAACCTCCCATTTCTTCAAATGACAGTGTGAGCAGTACTTCTACTATGTCACCACGAGAAAGCACGGATATTTTTCTAATCATAGCAAAATGTCACTCACACGTATCACTGCTTCCAATGACAGGAGTGTCAGACCTGCCACGAGGTGTTGTGCAATGTGCCAAGATGAAGCGCATTACTAAATCAAAATTGTAAAGAAATATTTGGATGGCTGTGTTTCAACAAAGCTGTGGCTTTTAGTTTTGTATTTAAAAGCGTTCTCCCACAACTGTCAAAGGGTTTGTGGTTCAATAAAGGTTAAGATCTCCTTCTTCAGTTCATGAGTACAGTACCTGGTGCAGGTGGGGGCTCTGGGGGCAGATTCCCTCACACACACACACACACACACACACACACACACACACACACACACACACTAGCTTTCTCATCTGATGCAGAGATTGTTGGCATCACAGTACAATCCTGGCCGGCTTGCATTCTCTGCCCTGAGACATGGAAAGCCTTGGAGCTCTGTAGAGCCTCTGCTCCCTCCACTCATGCTTGGGGGCTGGCTGTCCAGGCTCTGCCAGGATTGGGCACGCCATGGCCCCACTTCACAGCTCAAAGTAGACTAACACCAGGAGCTGAGCCACCAGCAGAACCTGAGCCCTGAAACTGCACTGTGGACCTCTCTGCACCCCACTTTTCTCTGTTTCTGGTATGCCTCTCCCAGCTCCACACTTCTCAAACCACCACCCCCACGCACACACACACTAAAGCCTAATCACACTTCTACATCTTTTTTCGGTCCTCACTCTGCTTGTAACCCTCCATCACTGCCCTTGAACTTAGGATAAAAACCCATTTGCTCAGCTTAGTGTGACCTTTTTTTTTTTTTTGTCTGCCTCGTATCACATACACACAGACACACCTGGATTCCCTCTACTTCCTGTTCCTCAAACGTCCCCTGGTCCCTGATCCCTCCTACCCAACAACTTTCACAGGGGGCTTCAGTACTGTTCCCTCTGCTCCTCACCTCCCCCCTTATCTCTGTCACTATACTAGCTCCTTCTGACACATGTTGTCTTAACATCAAAGACCTCCCTTTCAGAATGTAGGCCACAGCTGCAATTCTCATTTTATTAAAGCATGTTTATAAGATATAATTCTGGTCTCAATGTGTATTGGTCAGCATTTTGGTAGGTTATGCTAAGATAACAAACATCCCCAAATTTCACTGGTTGATAAGGACTTACTTCTTGCTCCAGTCTGCCACAGGGCATGCAGATGGGATGCTGGCAAGGGTGAGAGAATGACAAGGGTTAAATCTCTGTGGTCGATTCAAGATGCAATCCAGATGGTCAAGATGAGGGAGGGAATCCCATATGGAAGTTCTAGAGATTGGTAGCTGCAGCAGAGTTGCCCTATAAATCTGAACAAACCTGGGGTTCCCAAAAGACTTAGAAGGAAGAAAAAGATGCCTCTTTTGGATGGGCGAGTGTGTGGATCTTGGCAGTGGGGAGATGCTGAAAGTGTCCCTAAGACAGATCTTCGCACCCACCAAGCTCCCTTGTGCTCATTAGTCCCCTCCCACCGACTGTGAGCACTCTCCCCTCCACTCTGGGCTTTCCCTTCTATTTCTGCTCTGTTAAAATTATCCAAGACTTCCTGCGCCGTTCACTGACCCATATCCTTTTAGGAAAGTGATGGAATCTTTTTTGAGCCAAACTTGTAATAGAGAAAAAGGCATTTCTAACTTGATTTCACTCAGAAAGCAGCCAGAGCTTACCAAGTGACATTCTAGCATGTCATGTCAGTCAGAGCTCACACATAGGCTCTGAGCTCCTGCCCCAGGGTGGGTCAGGACACCTGCCCCCAGCAGGTTGTGGTCAGGGTTTATCCAGAATCACATATGTCCCAAATTCTCACTAAGGTTGGTGGTTCTCCCAGGCATCTAGGGGTGGAAAGAATGGCCACTGCCCCTACCCACCCACCGAATTAATCCTCCTTTTACCACATGGAACCAGATCTCAGTCTGGATAGGGGCTGTCTCTGGACCATTCTCATGCCCAGTATTAGAAGTTTTAGAGTCTGACATGACATCCTCTACAATTCTGCATGCTGTCATCATATCAAGGCCACATTTGAGCCGATAGGGTGGGCAATATAAGGGCTGGACTAGATGAGGTAGAATACAGAATCCAGTGCCACGCAAGGCTGCTTAGGATAGGAAATGAACCTTTCCTAGCATGGCCTCCGAAGCGATGTCTCCATGTCTCTGAGCTCACATCGGGGGAGTCTTCCATATTACCAAGATAATACTATATTAAGCAAGGTTTTGTATTTGGTGTATTTAATGAGCAAGCAACTCCCCAAAGACCTTTCAATAAAGCCAGTAAATTTAACAGGAGAAACGCGTCAATTGGCTTTGAGGCTCAGGCTAAGAGAGCTGTCGCTCTCTGCTCTTACAGACCCCGCCGTGCATTATACTGAGAAAGCCCTGGAATCAATCTCCGAGAAGAGGGCTAAAAGGTGGGTGCAATTAAGAGGCTAATGCTCAGCCCTCAACTGCTCCAGCCAAAATGATTATTTTAATGTAAAAGCAATGAAGTTGATGAGAAGTCACCAACCGGCTTGCCATCAGAATGTCCCAGCCCTGAAGGATCTCTGAGAGGCAGCTGTTGATAAAGGAAGGCCCGAAACCAAATCAGAGACTAACTGCATAAAGGTATGCCATACCCCGAACAGCATGCTCCGGTGAAATTGATTTATGGAAAGCAGTATTATAGGTTTTGACAAGAAGGAGATAAAATATTCATACCCATCATCGCTTCATTGTGAGCGTGGGCCACTTTGGTGCCCTTGCAGAGAACTGACGAGTGGATTTGGGGTAGAAATGTTGGAGTTGAGCAGGGTTCTGTCCTGGGGCAGAAGATGGGAGTCTGTCTGGTTCTATTTTCCCATCCCGCGCATGGAATTCTGCTGAGAACTTTGTCGGCGATCTTATTGGTCTTAGAGTACCTTCAGTTCCACAGTAGAATTGAACAGTGCATGTCAGAGTTTCCCTGCCCAAGGTACACATTCCTTACTGGATGTCCTGTACCACACAGGTACATTTTCTGTGATGGGAGGAGCTCCAAAGGTATTGTGGGTAGACACAGACCAAAGGGGAGAATCTATGGCCACTTCTGCCACCTGTCTGCCCCATCAGTTTAGATGAATACCCAGTCCGATCTCTCTAGAAATTTGGCACCCCAAGACTAGGCTGTGAAGGAAGGAGACAGCTCTAAGTCCAGGTTGGACCATATACTCTGTATGACTAACCTCTGACTCCAGGCTCCTCACCTGTTCAAGGGGCTGATATTACAGACCTAGGAGTGTGAATTTCCTGGAGGTGTCAGGAGCAACCAGCAGCACCCTGCTACCTCCCCGGGTTCTCCTGCCGGAGACCCTGATTTTTAGTTCTACCAAGGAAAAGACACAGGCTTAGTGCTTACCTTGCTTGGTGCCGTCTAGAGGGACACCCTAGAACCAAAAACAAGAGCAGAAAGAAAGCAGGTGTCCTCTGCTCTCCACACACACCAAAGTGACTGATCACTGTGACATCGTGACCAATGGTGGTTGGAGCAGAGCATTGCCCCGTTCCTCCATCACTCTTCCATCCGTTCTTATTTGAGCTGAAGTCTCTTACTGATTCTGGAGCTTGCTGTATTTTTCATGCTCTCCAGGGATTCTCAGAGCTCTGCTTCCCCCACCCCCCACGACACAGAACTGGGGTTACATGACCACACCTAGCTGTTTATGTGGGTTCTGGGTTAACTCCAGCTCAGGCCTCCTCAGGGCCTCGAGCTTTCACGGGAAGTGCTCATAGACACTGAGCCATCTCTTCAGCCCATGTTTTGCAACAAATTCTATTGACAAGATGCTGATGAGGCCAGAGATTTACTGCCATCTATCAGGGATCAGGGCCTTGGGAAGGTGCTTTCAGGTGTTCCTGGTCACCCCAATAAGGGACCTGTAGCTAACATTCGAGCATCAATACCCCCAAAGGAATTCTCACCCACCAGCCTATGCATAGCACTCAGCCCAGGCTTTGGCTCTGTGCCTGATCCCAAATGGATCTTGGGATGGTTAAGCTAAATGACTGGTAGCCCCACCACCTTCTCCTAAAGGACTCACTTATCTCCCAACAGCATAGCACCCATGACCTACAGGCCTCGCACCAGACCCCACCTCTTACCATTCCACTAGCTCCCAGTAATACCCTAGCCAAGTGAGCCTGGGATCATAGTAAAGAGAAAACAAGTTCAAGTTCAGCTCTACCACAGAAGGCAGTCCCACACACACCACTATGTCTCTCAGCAGACATGGATATCAAGAGAGTCTTGGCAACCTGTTAAAATGAAAGAAAGAAAGACAAGATGCCTACATCCCAGAGGAGAATATCACATGAGCCCAGGGCCTGCCATGGGATTAGACACAAACTCCTTCAAGCATAGGCTCTTAGAAAGCATTTTAATTTTAAAAATATTTTTATTTATTTATTTGCAAGCAAAGAGAAAGGGTAGAGAGAGAGAGTGAGAAAGCAGGCATCCCAGAGCCTCTTGCCATTGAAAACAAGCTCCAGATGCATAAGTCCCTGTGCATGTGGCTTTTCATGGGTCCTGGGGAATCAAATCCAGGCCATCAGGCTTTGCAAGTAAGCACTTTTAACTGCTGAGCTATCTCCCCAGGCTCCATTTTTAATTCTATTTTTAAAATTTCACACATGCAGATCATGTACGTTGATCATATTTACCTCGGATTGCCTTCTCTTATGCCCCTCCCACTCCCACTGAACCCCTGCTGTGAGTTCATGAGTGTGAGGGTCATGTGTCCAGATGACAACATGCCATAGTATTTCTCCCCATCCTCTACTTCTTCATTCTTTCCTCCCCTTTTTGTGATGTTCCCTGAGCCTTGAAGAAGGCCAAACAGATATTCCATTTAGGGCTAAAATTCAGGCTTTTGCTTCTGCTCCCAAGACAATTCTCCTTAGACTTCAGTCTCCTTGCCCTTCAAGTGGACAGAGCAGCTTTGCCTACTCCACAAGTGTGTGTGTGTGTGTGTGTGTGTGTGTGTGTGTGTGTGTGTGTGCACGCACACACTCACAAGCACTAAAGATGGAACCCAAGGGCCTGGCACCTGTTAGACAAGCCTCTACCACTGAGCCACACCCCTGCCAAACCTAGTTTTAAAGTCACAGCCTGGCAGCTATGGTTCCCAGGCTGTGCTGCTCCATGGTTACCTGGAGCTCCCACGCAGTCCCACAGTGCTGTGAGGAAAGATCGCCTCCATAGACTCAAATCACTGGGGAGCACACTGTGAGGAGCCCAGGCCTGGGGCTCAGAGCCCAGTCCCCTGGGCCAATGACTTTCTGAGCCTGCTTGCTGCACTGTGGAATGGGGCTAGCAGAGGTGCATGCATTGTGGGTGGTATGACAGTGAAGCCTGAAGAAAATGGTGTCTATGTGGGGATTGTGGCCACACTCATCCTGTTTTTCCCCTGGGCTGAGGGATGGTAGAACTAATCCAACACTACCAACGTGACCCTGTGCACTACACCCAGTGCCACAACCAAGGATAGGAATCAGGCCACTTGAGGTCAGGTCAGGTCTGGGAAACCCACCTTGGAAAGCAGTAGGGAAGAGCTAGATCTTTGCTGTAAGAGAGCATTTGTCATCTAGCCTGGCCTCCCTGCCAGAGCCCAGGCTCTGGGATCCCCAGGCACCCTGCCTTCAGCTACAGGAAGAAACATCTTCAGCCATAGCTGGGATGCCCCATGGATGGGGAAGGACAAGGCCACACACTGGAGGACAGGGGGCAGCAAAGGCCCACAGAATAATCCCTGCCCCAAGCGTCTGTTCAAATCAAAGGAAGAAATGCCAAGCCTGGTGACCATGCCAACCTCCCACTTCCAAACACAGGTGGGGAGACCAAAGAGGACCTGACACCCAGGGGAAATGACGCTGTGTCCTGGACGACAGAGATGCACATGCGGCTCTCTGGGGCAAAGTGAATGTGTGAGAGAATGTGTATGTGTCCATGAGCGTGTGAAAGTGAATGCGGAGCAAGAATGTGTATATGTGTGTGTGACTGTAAGCAGTGAGTGAACATATGTAAGGGTGTGCGGATGAATGTGTGTGTACATGTGCAAATATATGTGTACAGGAGTGTGTGAATGTGTGTGTGTCCCTGTGCGTGCATGACTGAATGTTTGTGAATGTGAGTGTGTATGAGAAAGTGTAGGTACGTGTGAGTGGAGATGGAGGCATGAATGTGTGCATGGATGTGTGTGTAAGTGAATGTGGACGTATGCGTGGAGTGAATGTGGGTATGGGAGTGAATGTGTGGATATGGGAGTGTACTTGTGAGTGAGTGCGTGTGAGCGCATGGAAGTGAAAGTGAATGTATATGTGGGAGTGAATGTGTGTGTCAGTGTGTGTGAATGGTGTGAGAGTGTGTATGTGTGTAAGTGAATGTGTGTGAGTGCATGGGAATGACTGAGTGTGAATCACTGTGAGCAGGTCTATGTGTGAGTGAATGTGTGTGCATGTGTGGCTGTGTGTGAATGTGTGTGCATGTGTGTGAATGTGTGTGCATGTGTGCATGTGTATGATTGAATGTGTGAATGTGTGAGTGAATGTGTGTGCATGTGTGAATGTGTGGATGCGTGTGAGTGAATTGTGTGTGTGCATGCACACACATGCATGTCCATGTCCATGCAAGTGCTGGCTTGTGTGGGGACAGGACACCAGAGAGTGCCCTGGATGTGGCAGCAAGCACGTACACTTCCTGTAAATGGTGGGCGGCAGAGGCCCAGCTGGGACTTCACCCTTCACTCGTATCTGTCTCTCTCTTTGGTTTTCTTCTGCCTGGACTTTGCTCTCTGATTCTCTCTCTCTCTCTCACTCTCTCTCTCTCTCTCTCTCTCTCTCTCTCTCTCGCTCGCTCGCTCGCTCGCTCTCGCTCTCTCTCTCATCGTTACACACACTCTCTCTCTGTCCGTCTCCTTTCTTCTTTCCCTCACTCTGTCCCCCCTCACACTCCATTCCCCTCTGACCCTCTCTCCCTCACACAGGTCCTCCCTCTGACATTCAGTTCTCTCCTTTGCCCTTCTCCTGCTGCCCCATGGCTGCTCTTCCTCCTTTGTGCCGGGTGAGTGCGTCTCCACAAGAGCCTAATTCTCTGGAGGCTCTGGTTCCAGGTCTGAATGCTTAATTCTTCATTTCTGCTCAATAAGGGCAGAGATTCCAGCCCATTGTATCTGCCTTATCTCCCACTCTGCGCTCCTCTCCCCAGTCCCCTGAGGAGAGCAGCGGCTCCCTGTGAGGTGCACTTGGCCTGGAAGGCCAGGAAGCCCCAGACAGGGGCTCAGCACCCAGTGAGCCTGGGAATGGACAAGGGCAGACAGCTCTATCTCCCAAGCTCCACCAGAGCTCTTTATTTGACTCTATTGATTCCAAGAACTAGCGCTTACTGGTTTCCAATTATGTTTGGATCTGGTTACAACTTGGGAAAGCCAGCAACCCTAGTGAAGGGAGTGTTATTCAAATGAGCGAATCCTCATAAACACTTTATCAGCGTGAAACACTCACCAGCTCCTCTTGACGTCTCTTTTTAAACACTAGGAAATTGAGGTGCAGAAAAGTCATGCAACTTACGAAGGTCACCCAAGGTCATCTTGAACCCATCAGTCTGCCCCAGGTTCCAGCTCTCCGGTGCTATGCTTGGGGGCCTTTCTCTGACTGATACAACCAACCCTTTCAGCCACAGGACACTGCCCAGCCCAGAGCCCTCCCCAAGAGCTTTGGGGACAAATCCTTTCCCTCAGCTTCTCTGTAGACCTGGGTCTTTTGCACCCTCTGGTCTCAGCTCAGACATCCTCCTCAGGAGCCTGTCCCTAAGTCCCCCTCACAATGAAGTCACCTCACATTCCCCAAGACATGTCTCCCTGCTATATCCTTCCATGCTCTTCCTTGTGAAAGTCTCCTTGCTATTCTTCATGACAAAGGAAGCTCACTCCGAATAGGGATAGGATCCACCTCCCTCCCAGCTAGGACCTCAAAGCTCAAAACAGCCAGGCTTCCAGAAAGCTTGTGGAAACCAGTGAATACAAGAAGGATGACCTGTGAGCTTGCACAGAGAAGATTCCAGAGCTGCTGGGTGTTTTAGAAGGAGACAGTAGAATGAGGACAGAGGTGCGCTGGAGCAGGCAGGCCCTCTGTGCTGCGCACATCAGGGGTCTTGTGGACAAGAAGGACTGGGTGGGGGGGGCTTAGATGAGCGCCTGACTGAGGACTGTGAGCTCTTGCCATCAGCAATGGAGAGCGAGGATGGGAGGTGTGTGAAGAGGTGCCTGAGGCTGGAAAGATGGCTCAGCATTTAAGAGCCAAGCCTAAGAGACCCAGTCTCCACATAAACAGCTGGGGTGGCCACGTGTGTCTGTAATCCCAGTCCTATGGGATAGTAGCACTGGAACTCACTGGGCTGGGGACAGGACACAACAATCTCCAGGGTCAGTAAGAGACTCCAGATTAAGGAACAAAGAACTAGCAGAAGAGTGAAACAGGATACCCCGTGTTTGGCTCCTGCCACCAAAGGAGAGGGCCTGGGGTGCCACGTGGGCACACACATGGGCATCTGCCACATACAAGCAAGAAATAAAAAGAGGGGCCTGGAGAGATGGCTCAACCTGTAAGGCACTTACCTGCAAAGCTTAACGATCCAGGTTCAATTCCCCAGTACTCACACATAAAGGCAGATGAACAAAGCAGCACGTGCATCTGGTGTTCATTTGTAGCGGCTAGAGGCCCAGGTGTGCTCATTCTTATTCTGTCTGTTTCTGTCTCTCTGTATCTCTCTCTCTCCTTGAGAATAAATAAATAAATAATTTTAGATAAAATAAAGGGCTGGAGAGATGGATTAGCAGTTAAGATGTTTGCCTGCAAAGCCTAACTACCTGGGTTCGAGTCCCCAGTACCCAAGTAAAGCCAGATGCACAACGTGGTGCATCCATCTGGAGTTTGTTTGCAGTGGCTGGAGGCCCTAGCACACCCATTCTCTCTGTCTGTCTGTCTGTCTCTCTCCTCATAAATAAAGAAATAAAACTTAAAAAATATTAAAAAAATAAAAAAAGAGCTGTATGTGATGCTGGCTGTGGTTTGGGGAGACTGGCACATTGGATGGTGTTGGAGGCCCCATAAGACCCAGAATAGAATTCTTCCTGCCAGGAGGGATCCAGGAGCTTGGGGAAGAGGCCAGGACAGACGAGATTCAGCAAGGACTTTCGTTCTCTGAGTGTGGGTCAGAAAACATGGCAGCCGAGTAGCACGCAGCAGCAGCAGCAGGACTGAATGAGAGCAGGGAAGCCTCCTATGGTCTGCGGCCACCCCCATGCATCTTTTGGAAATCAGAGCAGGTCAGGCTCTTTGTTTTTCTATTTTCCCCTGCCCACTCAGAGCAATGAGGAGCAGATCGTCTTTCTAAACACATCGAGAGAATCTGCAAAGGAAGTTGCAAGAATAACCCCAGGCTTCTTGGTCTAATTCTCAAGGTCAACTGATATCATTAGAATAACATGAACTCAATTTGAGTTACAGCAGGGAAATCATGTTAGCAAATATGGGTCACTCTCCACCGAGGGCTGAAGCTGTTACCACCGCACCATTGAAAGCATAGGAAGAGCTCTGCTTAGAAGCCCTTGGGCCTTCCGAGACCCATCCTTGCAGACTGTCAACAAGGGATGGCCCACAACACCCAGAGACCACCTGGGAAAAGAGGAAGAAGTGTGACTGGGCAGGGACCTCAGAGCCAAGCAGAAGGGTGGGGATGTCCCCAAGCAAAAGGAAGTTTTGTTCCCATTGAGAGGTTTGCTCTGTCCTTTAAGGCCACTGTAGAAAATGAGGCAGAGGAGAAGACCTGTAGTCACAATACACAAAACCCAGTGCTGGCGGAGGAGATGTCAACATGTGGTGTAGGGGAACCAGGTTCCAATGGGGCCTGTGAGGAGTAAAGACAAAAGTGAGAAGTTGAGGGTCATGAGGACACCCCCCTATAAAAAATGTGACTGCCACTGTGCAGCAACTATCCCCAGGAGACAATATCTCCAGGTGTTTCAGTGAAAATTAGAAATTCAGGCAGGGCTTGGTGACTCACGCCTTTAATCTCAGCACTCAGGAGGCAGAGGTAGGAGGATCACTGTGAATTCTAGGACAGCCTAGGACAGAGTGAGATCCAAGGCCACCTGGAGCTAGAGTAAGACCCTACCTTAAAAAACAAAACAAACAAACAAACAAAAATCACCTTGGATTCAGAAATTGGAGGTTGGAAAGACGGCTCAATGGATAAGAATGAATGCTGAGTTCAATCCCTGGCACCCACCTGCACCCCTATGATGCCAGCTCTAAGGAGCAGACAGGAGGATTACTGGGGTTCACTGATCATCTAGCCAAATCAAAACCAAAAACAGCAAGCTCCAGGTTCAGTGAGAGACCCTGACTCAGAGATAAAGTTGAAGAGCAATAGAGGAGGCCCTGACCTTGGGCTGACCTTGGGCATCCTTCTGTGGCCTCTGCACATGTGCTCATCCATGCAAATGCATCTGCACACATGCACATGTATACACAGAGAGAGACACATGGGAACAACCAAAAGTGTTTCTAGACATAACTTCATGACCCCTAGGACAAAACCTCTTCCCATTGAGAACCAGTACCCCAACTTATTAAAGCGTCATGGCATATAGTTGGAAAACAGTGACAATTTGGATGCCAAAAGTTGTCCAGGACCGGCATCTCAAGGCAAGCTTGGGAAGAGCCAACACCAGAGGATGGGCACATGGCTGCAAATCGTAGACATCACCACCAAGTATGGTTTTAATGTATGTCCCCTACCAAGCTTGTAACTTGGGTCTTCAGCTGCCTGGCTGGAGGAGGTGTCACTCAGATTGGATTCTGGGGTCCCCCAAAGGTAAGCAGAGAAGTTTGAGCTCTGTGGGGGTCCTGCTTGCTGCCTGTTGTGTGTTTGCTGGCTGCTGGTGGTTTTTCTCCCTGTTTGGATTTATGAATGGGAGCCAGCTTCTTCTGCCATTGATGAAACTTTCCCCTGAATCTATAAGCTGAAATAAACCCCTTCCTTCCATAAACTGTGTCTGGTTTGAATGTTCATCCCAGCAGCATGGAGCTGTCCACAACACCAAGCAACCTGGACTAGCCAATTCTCTCTCCCAGCTCCCTGACCGCATTTGAGAACCAGCTCCCATCCTGCCAGCTCCCAGGAGGAGCTGCACGCAATGGTTTGGGGTATGGAAGAGCCCTGAACATGAGTAATAGTGTGTAGATGTGTAATGCAGAAGGCACATACACACATTCATCCCATGCAGGATCAGACTGAGGAAACTCAGCCAGAGAGGGAGAGAAGGATGAGCAGATAGACAGGCCTGTATTTACCATGTTTCCCTCTTGTCCCCATTGCCTCAAGGAAAGTGAAGTCACAGCACAAAATATGTTAAATTCAGGACTCACCAAGTGAGTCCTAATAATTTCAGGATTTTTCAAGATTAATTTCACTCCAAGAGACCTTGCCTTAGATGATCCATCCTAACTTCATGTAGAAAGTGCCTGGATTCTTCTAGTATTTTAACTCCAATAATAATAATAAATAATAATAATAATGACTAAAAAGCCTTTTAAAAAGAAAGTTAAGTCGCCTTGACAAACCCATCCACCAGCAGTGGGCAGCAGAAACAGGAGAAAGAAAAAAGTTTCCCAGTGAAACACCTGGTAAAAACTGAGAGACTTGTCCCCACCCCCCCATCCCCCCTTCCCTCCATCCACCTCCTTCCCAGCCCTCCAGGAACCAGAGCGAAGCAGTTTGGTACTGAAATAGCCACACTCCCAACAGCGACAGGAAGCAGCCATCCAGCTACTGCCACCACTGGCTCTGTCACTTTCCCTTGGGAACTTGCAGCCGCCCACACCCACGCAGCCTTCCAGGGGAGGCTGGCAGCTGACTTCCAGGGCAGCAGAATGGCAGTGGGTGGTGAAGGCTCTGGGGCCAAGTGGCTAACTTCTCCTCTCCTCTTGCTCCTGTGTGTCTCTCCCATACCAGACATAGAGCTTGAAAAATAATTTTTAAAGTATTGACTCTGAACTATGAAAATAAAACTGTAAAATCAAAATTATGAATCATTTCAAAAGCAACAATCTAAAAAACCTCACAGTCTTGAAAACATACTCCTTTCACTTCCTGGTGCCTCAAGGGAGACACTGAGGCAGAAACTCACATAACAAGATGGGTGCAGAGACCTCCCCAATCTATGGAGTTTTTTTTTTAATATATATTTATTGTCCATAATGAGTTACATTATTTAGTGGGCAAACCATGCGTTGTTATCCCGAATTCCCCAATTCCCCCCCTCCCCATCCCTGATCAGTTGTATATCCTCCTCCGTGGGCTGTCTGTATTAGTCCTTGTGGCAAGGGATCCTGTATATCTTAGTACTCATCCCGGTCTTCCTGG
>PVHP010022619.1:0-28242 GCA_004024765.1 Zapus hudsonius
TTGCTCCTTACTTTCTCTCTCTGGTCCTTTGAATCAGGGTTTTGTGCAGCATAGACTGCCTCAAACTTGCAATGTAGCCAAGGATGGCCTCAAATCCTTGATCCTCCTACTTCCACCTTCCAAGTGCTGGGATCATAGGTGTGTGCTCCAACCTTTTTTCTTCTCTCTCAGTACTAGAGATTGAATTTAGGGTCTTGCGCCTGCTAGCCACTGCTCTACCACTGAGCTATACCATCCCCTGAAGGAGTCTTTTCTGAATGGTCTTTTCAAACTTTCAAAATTTCTAACTTTTCCCAGCACTCAGGTAGCAGAGGCAAGAGGATTGCTATGAGTTCAAGGCCAGCCTGAGAGTACATAGTGCATTCCAGGTCCCCTGGGCTACAGTGAGACCCTACCTTGAAAAAAAAAATCTACCTATACTCAGTAGGCTTTAGATAGTCAATAGTTTGTTTTCTTAGAAAGATTAAAAGGAAATATGATTTTTAGAATTTTATCTCTCTAGTGTAGGAGAATTCAATCATGAAGGGACAAGAAAGTCAGCAAGCCATGGAGGAAACCAACTTATTTAGGCAGTTAGTTGATAGTGGCAAGTTAATGGGAAATCAGACAAACCATAGGCTATCATTAAGGATACAAAACAATCAATGGATTGGCAGGTCTTCATTCTCCTGAGCACAGTACTGTGTATACAATGGGTTCTGCTTGGTACACAACTGGCCCCTGGGCATTGAAGAACTCATTTCTTCCAAGCATGGTAAATCCTTCTTACCTATAGACAACCCTCCTAAGGTATGGAGCTGACTAGAGTGTGTACCAGCAACGTATCTAAGATTGCACAGTAAAACTTGAGATATACAAACTGAGGCATGATGGAAAAGGCCATTGAACATTTCATGACATCTCTTACAGCACAATCAAACCCAAGGTTCTTCAACAGCTATGCCATTGGCATTTGGGGCCAAACAATTCTTTGCTGTGGGCACTCTTATGCAGTGTAGGATGTTGAGCATCTACCCAGAAGATCTGCTTCTTTCCTCTACCACCCAAAGATGTAATGATCTGAAATGTCCCCAGATATGCCAACATGATCTTGAAAGGAGAGGAACCACTGACAGGGCACACAGAAACAGCAGTGCATTGACATGTCCAGAGCCAAGTTTCAAAGTATAAAAGTCTCTTTGAGAAAGAAGAAAGATGGGAAAATTCAGAATTGGTGAAAAAGTGCTGAAATGCATAAATCAGTGTGTTTAACTGCAGAATTGTCAAAGTGGTATACAGCATCTCCTAGGGACTTGTTACACATTCAAGTTCTTTTTGTTTGTTTGTTTTGCTTTTCGAAGTAGAGTCTCACTCTATCCCAGGCTGACCAGGAATTCATTATGTAGTCTCAGGGTGGCTTTGAACTCATGGCAATCCTGCTACCTCTGCCTCCCAAGTGCTAGGATTAAAGGTGTGCATCATCGAGCCTGGCATATTCAAGTTTTAAGCCTCTACCCTGACCTACTGAATTAGGCGTTCTAGTGCTCAGCTTCCACAAGGCCTATGGGTGCTGCTCTGTACCCGAGGCTTGACAGCCTCTATCACACAATTGGAAGCTCTAACTACCCATACATGGCCCTCACTGTCATTGAAGGAAGTCTCTCTCACTTCTCCATATCACAGTCCATCCATCTTTCAAGGACCCAAACAATGCTTGTCTTCCTCTTTAGGGAGTCATTGATACTTCTGTTAGAAAATAACTGTGCGAGGGATATGGCTCAGTTAGAGCCTTTGCTAGTCAGGCTCTGGGTTAGACCCTTAGCACCACCACCAAAAAGAACTACCTTGATATCTCAGCACCTGGAGACCATCTTGCACCCATCAAAATGCAGGGCTCCTCCCTTCTAAACTGAACATGCTTTATGTGCAGACCTTAGTCCTGTTTGAGGCACATTCTATATTGACTTAGTAGCTCACTGATAATAGAATATTTACTCTAAAATATTTAAAATCATGATCCAATGATACATGTTGTATGAATCAACTGACCCCTTGTTCTCTACTGAATGGATAGAAACATGGACCTGGGCTTCAAAATGAGTGACAGATTTTATAGCTCTTTCATACAGTTTCTCCAGAGCTTCTCTACCGTCGGTGATTTGCTTCACTTTTAAGAAGTATAGCAAAAGTGGCTCCCTAGGCACAGGCTTAGAATGAAAGGTTTGTCCATCAGTCCAGAACCAACTACTTACCTGGATGTCCCTCTCCCACAGATTCTGATGTGAACATGAAGGCTCCTTCTTCACTTAGAGAATGATCACACAAGCCATCCACAGGTCCGTTCATTGCTTCACACCTTCCCACTCCACTCCAAAGTGACAATTTCAGTGCCAAGACTTTGAGTTTTCTTTTTGTCTTCTTACAAACCCAACAGGCTTGTCTTGGGCAGAGTAGCAAGGGGTACTTCTGACTAAGTGCCTGTGGGCACGTGAGAACCAGGTGAGGATGGGTGGTGAAGGGAGGGTGTGGATGAAATATAGATGTCACTCCCTCCGCTGGTCACAGCTCACTCCTGGGTGACTCCTATATATGGGAAAGTGAAAGTGCCTGAATAATCATGTGAGAACAGTGGGGGAGTCCATTTCCTGGAAGGGGGGTCTTCTTACCTTGAGGAATTGCAACATTCAGTTCAGATGTCCCAAGTGGGAAGCATGTGGTCCATGGGAAGTGAAGGTGGCTGTAGATGCCAACCCAAAGCACCTTTGGGGTGTCCTCCAGCTCCCTAGCTGATCTCCCTGTGTTTACAGGATTAACATCCCATTTTATAGGGCTGGGGGACCTGGGGTTACTTAGAGATAGACAGGTAGCAAGGAACATTTCCCAGGGATATGGTTGGGGAGAAGATTGCAACACAGTGTGGCTCTGTTGTGGGCGTTTCCTCTCCTCCCCCAGGTCTGCTGTGGCTTGGGCTCGTCTTGTCCCCTCTACCTCCTCGGGCACAGCCACAGCGGGAGCATGCACCTGTGCTCTGAGCCAGCTGTGATGTTACACAACAGACTCACTTGAGAGGGAAAGCTCTGGACTTCGCATTTTTCTGCCAACAGAAATCACCTAAACTGTCAACTTCTCCAAGAGTCTCACAAGCAAATTAACAAGCAAGGTGTTAAAAAAAAAAGTACCTGGGTTGGTAACAGATTAATATGTATACTTTTGAGGGAGGTGGGGAGAATTTTAGAGTACGAATTTATTACATAGAAATTAATGTTAGAGTTGTTTCCCAAAATTAACCAGATGATAAACTGTCATTTTTTTTCTTCTCCACTCTTCATAGTATATAACTTCTGCTTTATTTTTGCTTTAACCAAGAAGAGTAGTGAACAGGATCTTATCTCTAGCTTATGTTCTAATGACAGGGTCTGTCTTCTGATTCCTACTCAGATCTGGCTGCAAATTCCTGGAACAATGGGGACTTGAGTCCACAGAGAAGAATGGGTGAGAAACCGGTTTCTACTAGAATGCAATAAAAAGCAGTCAACCAAGACTTGGTGCTTCAAAGATGGACCGTGGGAAGTACTAGATACAAACAACCTTGGTGACTACAACTTACTCTGCATTTATGATACAAATACTTAAAACATTTTTTCTGGTGCAAATTCTAGTGCTCCAAACCTTGACTTCTGTCTGTTGGCCAGCAGTCTGAAAATTATGAGATGACATCTTATGGAACAGCATGAACAACCTATGTGTACATATTTATTAAAGGCATTTAATAGGGAACTAAACAGCTTACGCACAAAGTTGCTGAAAGCGTAGTGAGGAAAGGTTACTGGGAAGGGATGGACAAATGAAAAATCAAATTGGGACTTTCAACAAAATAGCCTCATCATTGCCAGCACAGAGACCTTTCCTGTTTGTACTTAAAATATTTCAACATCATTGTCCCTTTGTAAATTTCTTTTGGGTACATTAGTTTTGAGCCTAGAGCCAATATGAGCTAATATTTAATTTGATCTAGACCTCATTTTACCCTACCAAGTAGATCTTGGTAGGGTAAATGAGGTGATAGATATTATGTTCTAAGCTTGCTTTAAAAGTAAGTTTTGGGAGGTTTGGTAAATGGCTCAGTGGTTAAAGGCACTTGCTTGCAAAGCCTGCCAGCCTGGGTTTAATTCCCCAATACTAACATAAAGCTAGATAGCCAAAGTGTCTGGAGTTTGTTTGCATTGGCAAGAGGCCCTGGTGTGTCCATACTCTCTCTCTCTTCGCAAATAAATAAAAATATTTTTAAAAGAGTAAGTTGAAGTTCAAATATTGATTAGTCATGGGAGTTCTTTGATATAGAAAGAAGACAGAAAACGAGTCAACAAGTCCCCTTTCAATTCCAAAATGAGTGAGAGCATCATGGGGCAGAGTGGTGCCAGTGTTGGAAAGTGCCCCATGCAGCGAGGTGGGGCTTTCAGAAATGTAGGATATTGTGCAGACATGTGCAGAAGGTCTCTGCAGCCTAGCTACCAATTCAGAATGAGGGAAGGCTCTGGAAGGCATCCTGTTCAAAACCCATCTCCTGAGAGTTTCTTATAGTACTCCCGCTAAATTCTAGGATGCCTTGTGCTCATTCAGAAAATAAATGAAAGAACAGCACACAGAGCATGGTGGTTGGAAGTGCAGCATATATTTACGCATATGCATATGCATATTTGCATTTTGCTTTTCATTTTTATGGCCTTCTTTATACATCTCTCCACGCAGATAGACTTCATCTTTTAAAACCTGCATAGTATCTCACAGTAGGAATGTACCATAAAAGTCTTTGACCATTCTCCAATGGTTGTTATTTTGACTTCTCTAATTATTTACTACTATAATAATGCCACTGTGATGGTATTTATCATAAGCATAAATAAATAAATAAATAGAAAGCCACATGTAGCTGTGTAAATGCAAGCATTCTGGAGTCTGAGGCAGGAGGATCATGAGTTGAGCTACACAGCAAGATCCTGTTTCCAAACTCAGAAACAACAAGAGAGCCTTAGCAATGCTGAGCCAGCTAAAAGAGTTAAAGTCCATGTCCAGTTTTACCAGTTAGATAAAGCAAATAGCAATCCACACTAGAGTTTAAAATAGCAGTTTCAGTCTGTCACCCTCAGAAAGAACTAACAGATCTTGGACAGATAAAATTACTCTAAGAGCCAAACTCACAAGGACTTCGTAGGTCTAAATTGCCACCCTACACACAAATTCAATCTTTCCTATTCACAGGCCTCCCTTGCGCATGCATTGTCCCCTTGCGTCCTCCTTAACTCCACTGATTACCCAAGTCCAACATTTCAAAGGCTCACAGTTGGCCTCATTTCCATGCCACAGCCTTCAACTCAAACAACTGACAAGCCTCTCAGGAAAGTTGGCTTTTAGTTCTAAAGGGGGTGTTCATGAGTGCCTGCATCAAAAAACAAGAGTGATCTCAAATGAATAACCTAACTGTGCACCTCAAGGTCTTAGCAAAATAAGAACAAGCCTAATCCCAAATTTGGAGATGACAGTAAATATCAGGGTAGAAACTGATGAAATGGAGACCTTTTGGTACAATGTAAATAATGAAGCAGTAGTTGGTTCTCTGCAAGCATAAATTGGATTGACAAATTTTTAGACAAAATTGCCAATGGAAAAAGAAAGAACATTCAATGAAATTAAAAACAAAAGGTGATATTAAAAACTACAAATGGGGTTGGAGAGGTATCCAGGGGTTAAAGTTGTTGGCCTGGGTTTAATTTTCCAGCACCCAGATGTGGAGCTTGCATCTGGAGTTTGTTTGCAGTGGCAAGGGCCCTGGCATACCCATTCTCTCTCCCTTCCTGTAAATAAATAAATAAATAAATAAATAAATAAATAAATAAATAAATAAATAAATAAATAAATAAATAATTTCAAAAGTGGGCTTGGGGGCTGGAGGGATGGCTTAACAGTTAAGGCCCTTGCCTGAAAAGCAGAAGGACCCAAGTTCAATTCCACAGTACCCACATAAAGCCCAGATGCAGAAGGTGGCACATGTGTCTGGAGTTCATTTGCAATGGCTGGAGGCCCTGGCATGCCCATTCTCTCTCTCTCTCTCTCTCTCTCTCTCTCTCTCTCTCTCTCTCTCTCTCTCTCTCTCTCTCTCTCTCTCTCTTCTGCTTTGTCTCTCAAATAAATAAATATTTTTTTAAGTGGGCTTGGGAGATGGCTCAGCAGTTAAAGGTGCTTGCTTGCAAAGCCCAACAGCTCAGGTTCAATTCCCCCATACCCACATCAAGTCAGATGCACAAAGTGATACATGCATCTGGAGTTCGTTTGCAGTAGTAGCAAGAGGCTGATGTGTGCCCATTCCCTCTCCTCTCTCTTGTTCTTTTTTCAAAAAGCAACAAAACAAATATTTTAGAAAATTAAAAAGCAAACAAATGAAACCAAGAGGAAGAAAATTTTTTGAAAACTTGTATTCCAATACATTGAAAAATCTAAGGGAAGTAAATTTCTAGATACATATGACCTACCAAAACTGAACCAACAGAATATGAACAACAATAATATAAACAAATTAATAATGAGCAATGACATTAAAGCAGCAATACTCTTCCAACAAAGAAAATGCAACCCTAAAGCCAGACAGGATGACCTTGTCACATTTTCACATTGGTAGGGAAGAATTAGGGAGAGCAAGCAGGGCTGGGCTGGACCACTTCAAGGCTGGGTCCTAGTCGCATACTTCCTCCAGTTTCTTAAAGGTTCCACAAATTTCCCACACAGCCCCATCAACTAGGGATCAGACATTCAAACACATGAGTATATGTGGGACATTCCACATCAAGCCACCACATCTTTCCACCCCAAACAGGTTCTTGGCCATCTCATGATGCAAAATGCATGTGGTCCAACTTTGAAAGGCCACATAGTCTTTTCCAGTCCCAATACTATTCAACAGTCAAAAGTCTCGTCTGTAAGCCTTATAAATACAAAGAGGTTACATACTTCTGTTATGTAATGGTATAGAGTAAACATTCCTACTCCAAAGAGGAGGAGTGGTGGCATAGCAAGGGAGTATCTAGCCAATGCACGACCGACAACCAGCAGGTCAAATATCAAATCCAGCAGCTTTATCCTCTCTGACTGGGACTCAGGATGAAATCATCTGGACTCCAAAAGGCTTGGGTAGCTCTGCCCCTCCAGCTCTGTTTCCTATAGCCCCTTTCCTGAGGATGATCTCCTACTTTCCACCCCCTGAGCCTGCAGCTTTTCTCAGCAGTTGTCCTATGGTCCTGGTATCTTGAGTATCTTGGGGTCTCCATGGAAACATGTGGTTTATCTTCACAGCTTCACACAATGGCCTCACAAGACCTTCCTGCAGGGATTTCAACCCTGACTCACTTTGATCCATATCAATAGTTCTCTGGCCCCATGGTTCATTCCATTATCCTCTAATTCCTGCATCTTTCTGCTTCCAAAGTCCATGGACAACACTACCAAGCTATTCTGTGGGGATGAAGCTTAACCTTGAGAAGCAGGGAACTTTTTCAGCGTTCTTCCTTCAGGCCTTCATCTGTTTAAAGAATTTGCACTTTTACTAGCTTGAGCCTTCGGTGGGTTGGCTCTTGTCTTCAGGGCATCTTTCTTTTTTTATTTTTATTTTTAAAATATTTTATTTATTTATTTTCAAGCAGAGAAATATTTTATTTATTTATTTTCTATATATATATGTATATATATATATATATATTGTCCATAATGAATTACATTATTTAGTGGGCAAACAATGAGTTGTTATCCCTAATTCCCAAATGCCCCCCCTCCATCCCCAATCAACTGGATAACCTCCTCCATGGGCCGTCTGGATCAGTCCTTGTGGCAGGGGACCATGGATAGCCTAGTACTCAGCCTGGTCCTCCTGGCCCAAGTGTGTTGTTACTGAAGGGTGCCATGCCTCTAGATAGTCTCCCCCACCACGGCTCTCACAATCTTTCCGCCCCCTCTTCCGCTCAGTTCCCTGAGTCGTGGTGAGGGAGTATTAAGGCTGCTTTAATATTGTGAGCTTAAGGGTCTTTGTGTCGAAAATTGTTGGTTTCTGTCACCCTGGCTTATCCTGTGTTGATTGAATGGCTGTGGCTGTGGGTCCCTTATTCATCCCGTCATTCTCAGCGGGTTCCATATGGATCCTCCATGATATGACTGTGGTGGCTCATCTCTTGCCAGGATCTCAGCTATCTGCCTACAGTCGGATGGTAGGATTAGATGGGCCACAGCTCTCTTGGTGTATCATGAAAAATACAAACACAATCTCCATCTGAGAGTGAGATCAGTACAGGTTAATAAATAGACACAATTCTGGATTACCTAGATTCTATTTTTAGCAGCCTACCTGTCAATCGCTCCCATATTGCACCTTTTCTTGTGAGCACAAGAGTACGGGATCCAGTGCCTATTGCCCTGAATCCCCAGTTCCAGTCAAGGGCTCCCCCTCACTAAGTGGAATATTTGGCCAAATCTAAAAGCTGTTGATTGTCTCCCCAAGGCCCAGGTTTCTCCATTGCACGAGTGCTCCTTTCTTGGTTTGCTGTTCTCTCCCTGTAGGAGGTGTCATCAGCCTACTCATGGCCGCAGACTGTGTTTCATGCCAGTGGTCTGTTTACTCCAGCTGTTGTTGATCAGCTTCCCATGGCAGCTTGTGCAGTGCTTTCCAGCACTGTACTAACTGGCATCTGGGGGCTGGTTACCATTCTGGACCTTGAAGGGTCTCTCAATGTTGATCGGTGGCATTCTGTGGTTTCTTCAGCAACAGGGTTTGGCCTCAGGCCTGGGGAGGGCACTCAAGAGCAAGAATTCTGTCTTGTTTTTGGAACCTCATGGGTCACTTTGGTCAACAGCTCAGTGAAGGAAGGAACCAGTGGCTCGGACCAGGGATTGTCAGACTGATCAATTATTCACAGGCTTAGACTCTCTCCCTTACTACTCATGGCCCCTCTTGCCAGTCAATGCCCAATACTTGTACAATAGGTTACAGTATGCTTGTGAGGATTTTATGTTTTTGAACCTAATTTGGTTTAGCCTGATGCTTGAGCCATTCCCCTCCCCCCATCCCTTACCCCTCATTCATAAACTCTCACTTCTTTCTACTAGTCTGCATAGAGTTTACAGTTATCCTGGTTAAGGGCTGCATATGAGGGAGAATATGTGGCGTTTGATTCTCTGTTCTTTTGAGTGTTCACTTAGTAAGATCTGCTCGAAGTCAAACCATTTTTTCCTAAATTTCAATATGTCATTTTTCCTTTCAGCTGAGTAAAATTCCATTGTGTAAATATACCACAGTTTCACTGTCCATTCCTTCATGGATGGGCATTTGGGTTGATTCCAATTCTTGGCTATTATGAATTGAGCTGCTATAAATATAGTTGTACAAATGTTTCTGCGTCGAGATGTGACATCTTGTGGATAGATGCCTAGTAGAGGGATAGCTGGTTCCATTGGTAGTTCTATGTCCATTCTGTTGAGGAGTCTCCACATTGCTTTCCATAGTGGTTGAAAAAGTTTGCAATACCACCAGCAGTGAATGAGGGTTCCTTTTTCCCCACATCCTCGCCAGCAATGTTTTTTGTTGGTTTTCTTTATGATTGCCATTCTGACAGGGGTAAGGTGGGATCTCACTGTGGTTTTGATTTGCATTTCCCTGATGCTTAAGGATGCTGAGCACTTTCTCAGGTGCGAAAAGGCCATTTGTGTTTCCTCCTCTGTGAATTCTGTTGACATCAGTGCCCCATTTTGTGAGGGGGCAGTTTGGGTTTTTGTTATTAATTTTTTTTGAGTTCTCTGTAGGTTCTAGAAATTAGGCCTCTGTCTGAGCTTTTGCTGGCAAAAAATCATCTCCCAGTTTGAAGGGGATCTATTGACTCTGAGAATGGTGTTTTTGTCTGTACAGAAGCTTTTGAGCCTGATCAGGTTCCATTCATTAAGTGACTATTGCACTTCCTGGGCTACCGGAGATTTGCTCAGGAACTTATTCCCTACTCCTATCTCATGTAGGGTTCCTCCTACTTTTTCTTCCAGGGTGTTTAGGGTTGTATGGTTAATATTGAGGTCTCTGATCCATTTGGAGTTGATCTTTGTGCATGGTGAAAGGAGTAGGTCTATTTTCATTTTTTTACACGTGTTTATCCAATTTGTCCAGCACCAATTGTTGAAGATGCTATCTTTAGCCCAGCATTCATTGTTGACACCCTTGTTGAAGACTAAGTCGCTGAAGTTACTTGCTTTAAAGGCTGGGCCTTCAATTCTATTCCACTGGTCAGATTGTCTTTCTGCCAATACCATGCTGTTTTAGTTACTATGGCTTTGTAGTATGTTTTAAAATCAGGTATGGTGATACCTCCTGCGTAATTTTTTTTTGCTCAGAATAGTTTTGGCTATTCGAGGTCTCTTACCCTTCCAATAAATTTTGAGATTATTTTTTCTATGCCTGTGAAGAAGGAGGTTGGGATTTTTATTGGCATTGCATTGAATCTGTAGATTGCTTTTGGCAGGATTACCATTTTTACTATATTGATTCTCCCTATCAATGAGCATGGAATGTCTTTCCATCTTATCACATTCTCCTCTATTTCCCTCTTGAGTGTTTCAATATTTTCCTTATATAAGTCTTTCACTCCCTTGGTTAGAGATATTCCAAGGTATTTGATTTTCTTTGAGGTTATAGAGAATGGGACAGTTTCTCTGATGTCTTTTTCCGAATGCTTGTATTCTGTATATAGAAAGGCTACTGATTTTTGTGTGTTAATTTTGTATCCTGCCACTATGCTGAAGGCATTGATCACCTTCAGGAGTTTACTGATACTGTTCTTTGGGTCTGATATGTTTAAGATCATGTCATCTGCAAAGAGGGATAATTTGACTTCTTCCTTTCCGATTTGTATCCCTTTTATGCTATTCTCCTGTCTGATTGCTTGGGCTAGAATTTCAAGCACTATGTTAAAGAGCAGTGGTGAGAGTGGACACCCCTGTCTTGTTTCTGAGTTAAGCGGGAACTCCTTGAGTCATTCCCCATTGAGACTGATTTGTGCTTTAGGAGATCTGTATATTGACTTTATCATGTTGAGGTATAGGCCATCTATGTCTATTCTTTCCAGGGTTTTTTTTAAATTTTATTTATTCATTTTCAAGGAGAGAAACACACACACAGAGAGAGAAAGAGAGAGAGAGCACTAGAACCATCACCTTGTGGGTCTGGCTTATGTGGGTCCTGGGGAATTGAACCCGGGGCCTTAGGCACTGGAGACAAGTGCCTTAACCGCTGAGCAATCTCTCCAGCCCTCTTTCCAGGGTTTTGAACATGAAGTGGTGTTGAATTTTGTCAAAAGCTTTCTCAGCATCAATTGAGATGACCATGTTGTTTTTGCTATTGAGTTTATTAATGTGGTGAATTATATTTATTGACTTTCGTATGTTGAACCATCCCTGCATCCCTGGGATGAAGCCAACTTGGTCAGGGTGAATTATAGTCTTGATGTGGGTTTGTATTTGGTTTACTAGGACTTTGTTTAGGATTTTTGCATCCAAGTTCATCAGGGATATGGGTCTGTAGTTTTCTTTTCTTGTTACATCCCTGCCTGGTTTGGGAATTAGGGCATTGGTAGCTTTGTAGAAAGAGTTTGGGAGCCTACCCTCTTTTTCTATGTCCCTGACAAGCTTCAAAAAGAGAGGTTTCAGTTCTATGATGAAGGTTTGGTAGAATTCAGCTGAGAAACCATCTGGACCTGGGCTTTTCCATTTGGGGAGGTTCTTGATTACCAATTCAATCTCTGTGATTGTTATCAGATTGTTTAGGATCTTTACCTGCTCTGGTCTGAGCTTTGGTAGTTGGTAGGTGTCCAGGAATTTATCCATTTCTTCCAGGTTCTCTAATTTTGTGGAGTATAGGTTTTGGAAGTATGACCTGATGATGCTTCCAGTCTCTTCGGGATCTGTTGTGATCTCGCCCTTGTCATTTTTTATTTTGTTAATTTTGGACTTCTCTGTTTTTCGTTTGATTAAGTTGGCTAGGGGTTTGTCGATCTTATTGACTTTTTCAAAGAACCAACTCTTTGATTTGTCTATTTTTTAAAATGTTTTCTTTGTTTCCAAGTCATTAATCTCAGCTCTGATCTTAATTATTTCCTTGTGTCTTGAGCTACTAGGGTTGGATTTTTCCATCTGTTATAATGACCTTAGGTGGGAGGATAGCTGATTTTGAGACCTCTCTGTCTTCATTATGAAGGCATTTAGTGCAATGAATTTCCCCCTGAGGACTGTCTCATTGTGTCCCATAAATTCTAAAAGGCTGTGTTCTCATTATCATTTGTTTCTAGGAAATTCCAGATTTCCTGTCTGATTTCTTATTTGACCCATTCATTGTTCAGGAGTGAGTTGTTCAGTCACCAGTATCTATTGAAATTTTTGGATCCTCTTCCATTGTTAATTTCTAGCTTTAATGTGTTGTGGTCCGATATGATGCAGGGGATTACATTGATCTTTCTGAATTTGTTGAGGTATGATATATGGCCCAGTACGTGGTCAAGTTTGGAAAAGGTTCCATGCGGTGCTGAGAATAATGTGTAATCTGTGTCCTTGGGATGGAATGTTCTGTAAATGTCTGTTATCCCTAGTTTGTCTATGGTGCTATTTAGCAACTTTATTTCCCTGTTTGTCTTTTGTTTGGACCATCTGTCTAGTGATGACAGTGGAGTGTTAAAGTCTCCCACTATGATGGTGTTGGCATCTATATCTGCTTTGCTTTTGAGTAATTTATGCTTAATGAACTGAGGGACCCTTGAATTTGGTGCATATATCTTTAATATAGTGATGTCTTTTTGTTGTATCGTTTCCTTGATGAGTAGGAAGTGGCCATCATCATCCTTTTTTATTGCTGTCAACTTAAGGTCTATTTTGTCAGATATTAGAGTAGCTACACCTGCTTTTTTATTATTCCCACATGAATGGAAAATTGTTTTCCACCCTTTTACTCTCAGTAGGTTGCTGTCTTTAGCGATATGGTGTGTTTCTTGAAGGCAACAGATGGAAGGATCCATTTTCCTGATCCAACCTGAGATCCTGTGTCTTTTTATAGGAGAGTTGAGTCTATTTACATTCAAAGTTATAACTGTGAGGTTTGCTTTAAACCCTGCCATGTTGGATAGAATATGGAGGTTGGTGTCTGAGCTGTTGTTATTATCTCTTTGGTGTTACCTTGCTTGTTCTCTATTCCTTTGCTGAGGTCGAATGTTTGTCTCATCTACATGGGATATCTCATGAAGTATCTTGAAGTATCATGAAGGTTTGGCTTTGTGTTCAAGTAATTGCAGAGCTGGTTAATTTCATGGAATACTTTCATTTCTCCATCTATTATGATGGATAACTTTGCTGGGTGCAGTAGTCTAGGTTGGAATCCATACGTCTTTAGGCCTAGGATCACTTTGTTCCAAGCTTTCCTGGCTTTTAAAGTTTCTCTGGAGAAGTCTGAGGTGATTCTGATGGGTTTTCCTTTATAAGTGATTTTCCTTTCTCTCGTTGCTCTAAGGGCTCTCTCTTTATCCTCAATGTTTGGCATTGTAACCAAAATATGTCTTGGGGTGTTCCTCCTTTGATCCAATTTGTTTGGGGTCCTCCATATCTCTTTTAGAAGTACAGAGCTATCTCTTGCCAGTGTGGAAAGTTTTCTTGAATAATTCTGTTGAAAATATTTTCTATGCCCCCAGCTTGGTTTTCTTCTCCTTCCAGGATCCCCCTTATATTTTACTTATCTCTTCATGCTCTCCTCTTTCATTGTATATCTGAATAAAAGCAACTAAGAGAAGCCAAATCATAGATTCAAGGTTTTTTTCTGTCTTAAAATTTCTTTAGCCAAACATTGCCTTTAAATGCAAATTTGTTCAAGTTCTCAGGACAAGGGCAGAATGCGGCCATTTTCTTTGCCTGAATAGCACATTAACTACCTCTATCCCAGTTGCCAATAGACTTCTTTTTCCTCTCTGAGACATCATACACCAAGCCTCCACAGTCAGAATTTTTTTAGCTCATTTAAACTCCTATCAAAATGGCCCACTAAGCTCTGCTTACAGTATTGTAAGGCTTCTCTAGTCCAAAGTTCCAAATCCCTTTCTATTCCTCTCACAAACCAGTTCCAAAAGACCAAGAACCACATGGTCAGGTTAATCACAGTAATGACCCAACTTCTTGGGACCAGTTTCAGTACCAGATACCTTCTCATTACTTAAGCACAATACCTGGATAGAAGTATCTTATGGAAGGAAGGGGTTTATTTTTGTAGAAATCTCAGGTTTCCCCACCCATCCCTGATACCACTCAGCCAAAACTCAGCAGGGGATCTAGCCAACCTGGCTCCTTCCTTGAGCACTCAACAAGTTCTTCCCCTCCACTGGACAAGTCACTGAACACCTAGATGGCATTCTCTCTCTCTCTCTCTCTCTCTCTCTCTCTCTCTCTCTCTCTCTCTCTCTCTCTCTCTCTCTCTCTCTCTCCCTCCTCTCCTCTCCTTACTCTAGGCTCATGTTTGACTCCTTCTCCTGCTAATCTACCACCACTGTATGCTTTCTGTTGCATCTGGGCTGGCAGAGCTCCAATTCATTGCCAATTCTCCTGGCACCTTGCCCCTCCCCTTGCCTAAAACTCCCATTCTGAGACACTAACAAACTTCCTACTCCAAAAAAATCTGTGGTCTCAGTCCTCCAATTTTTGAACCCTAACCTCTTAACACCAGACTCAAGGCAAAGTCTACTAAGGCAGGGAAAGCATGGCAGGAGGAAACAGCCAGTGCCACGTCCTTGTGCCAGTAGGGAGCAATAGAGAGAGTAAGCAGGATTGTGCTGTAACATCTCAAGGCCCACCTCAAGTCACACACTTCCTCTAGTAAGGTTCTACTTCCTAACAGTTCCACAAACTTCCCAAATAGCTCCACCAACAGGGGATCAAGTCTTCAAACACATGAATCAATTCAAACTCATGAGTCAAGAGGGGACATTCCATATCTAAACCACCTCACCTTTTTGCAGGAGAGAGAGAGAGAGAGAGAGAGAGAGAGAGAGAGAGAGAGAGAGAGAGAGAATGAGATCTTACTATCAGTCATATTTACCCAGAGTGAGTCTCTGGGTGTCATGGTTTGATCCAGGTGTCCCCCACAAACAAATGAATGTGTTCTGGATAATTGATCCTCAGCTAATGGCAGTTTGGATTTTACAACCTCGATGGAGCTGTGTTGTTGGGGGTGGGCTTTTGGGGGTTATAAACCAGCTTCCCCTTGCCAGTGTTTGGCACACCTTCCTGCCATTGTTTGCAGCAGTGCTATGGCGGAGGTGATGACCACCCCTCTGTTCATGCCATCATCTTCCCTGCCAGGATGGAGTCGCCCCTCAAGTCTGTAAGCCAAATAAACCCATTCCTTCACAAGCTGCTTTTGCTTGGGTTCTTTCTGCGCAGCAACTAGAAAGCTGACTGCAACAGTTTTGGTACCAAGAGTGGGGTCATCTGTTGCTGCTAGAACCCTGATCTTGTAGTTTTGTGTCTTTTGGAAGTGATCTGCAGGAGGAATGTGGATGGATTGGAAACCTCGTCCTTAGCGATACCTTGTAATGCTGTGAGAACAGCTTTTTGGACCATTCTGGTCAGAGTTGAAAGACATGAATGCAGTAAGAACTATGGACTGGGAGGTTTGGCTTATGAGGGTGAGAAAGAACTTTGTCAGGACTGTGCCAGAAGTAGTTTGTGTGAGAGGCTTGCTGCGTTCTGCCTGCCTGTGTCCTGGGAACCTATGCAGGGTGCTTTATGTAAAGATGGACTGGTATGAACAGATGGTGATGGCACAGAAAAAAAGACCTTTGGGCCGAAACTTCTGCCCGTTCACCTGCAATTATTTGAGAGATGACAACCATTGAAATAGGGCCAGCTGGTCTGCATTGGAACATCAGGAAGAATGCAGACTCTTTGAAGTAAGGGGCCTGAATGCTCTGTTCCCCCCTGAATTAACAAATTGGTAGCCCACGTGGTTCTTTGGAATATAACAAATGTAAGAAGAGAGGGTCATTGGATTTGCAACACAGTTTTGTTTTTGAAAAATGGCCATCAGCAATGTGAAGCAGGTGTTCTAGATTGCCTGCATGGAAGCCTGATGGTGCCATGAGGATGAACTGTGGGTTGCAATGGAGACCCAATAAGATGCCAGGACTATGGATGGCTGCCAAGGAGAGCTGCCAGCACCGGATGAAGTTTTCCAGGACTGTGAGTAGCCAAGCTGGAGGGGCAGAATCGAGTCTCCAAGAGACTTGTTATTGGTTAGAATCATTGAACTTGGAGTTAGAGATTGGTGGTGCCCTGCTTGTTTTAAATCTTGTATTGGTTCAATCTGTTTTTGCCATGCCTCATGTTTTGCAATGTGAGTGTTCAGTGCCATTACGGGTTTATTTTTGGTATTATGGCTCAATTGAAAGCTGTGGGGACTTAAGAGTTGAGCTGAACACATTGTATTTACATCATGTATGATTATTAGTTTGTGTGGGCCAGGGGTGGACTGTCATGGTTTGATCCAGGTGTCCCCCACAAACAAATGAATGTGTTCTGGGTAGTCAATCCCCAGCTGATGGCAGTTTGGATTTTACAACCTCAATGGAGCTGTGTTGTTGGGGGCAGGCTTTTGGGGGTTATAAACCAGCTTCCCCTTGCCAGTGTTTGGCATACCTTCCTGCCATTGTTTGCAGCAGTGCTATGGCGGAGGTGATGTCCACCCCTCTGCTCATGCCATCATCTTCCCTGCCAGGGTGGAGTCTCCCCTCAAGTCCATAAGCCTAATACACCCATTCCTCCACAAGCTGCTTTTGCTTGGGTTCTTTCTGCGCAGTAACTAGAGAGCTGACTGCAACACTGGATGTAAAGTGAGGAGCATTTTTAGTAATTAATGGGCATCAGACACTCTTACAAAAATAATTTATAGAAAAAGTGTTACCCAAACTGGTACCCAAATGAGTGATAGTTTAGAAAGATCTCTAGAAGAAAGGTAGAGAGTTTGGAAGGGAGAAACTTCAGCCAGGTAGCTTCAGGAGAAGAGCAATGTACCCATCCCACCTGGGGAAAGGGGTGATAACTTGGCGGGACTGCAGGTCTGGGAAGCTGAGCACTCCAAACAGTAAGTGGCCCTGCAGAGTGACAATAAAATGGGTACTCCAGTCTGAGAGGAAAATGAAAACTAAAAAAGATTTCAAAATCAGGAAGAATGGGACTCTTGGCTTGACTAACAAGTAGCCTAATAAAGACCCTGAGCCACTCTTGGGATGCAAGACAAATGTCCCTACCCACTGTCACTTTACAAACTATACGGCTTCTTAGCAGAATCATTCCTTTCCTCAAAAACACACCTCTGAACTTTAGAGGCTTAAAGTTACAGGAAGTTGTTTTTATTCCTGATGATACATCATCTGAAGTCAATTTTCCATAAGGCCTGTCCTTTGTTTTCAATGCTGCCTTAAAATTCTTCCCCTCCATTTGTGTGCCTACACAGTCACCTCTGAACTCAGTGGTATCTCTCACAGTTTAGCCAGGCCCACCTCTTATGCTAACAACATACTTTGTGATTTAGACCCAAAACAATGAAGAACCATCTCTTATGCTAACTAACCCTCGGGTAAAATACGCAACAATATCCAAGAGTGAAGATCAAATCACTCTCTCAGAAAGTGCCCCATTGCAGAATATCATTCATTAGTCAAAACCTGAACCATAACATCACACATGAACATATGGATCAATTATGTAAATATAGCATTTAGATCTCAAAAAGCCCAAAAGTTGATATACAACTTAATGCCCCTTTGCAAAGATAAAAGAAAACAACTTTTAAAACATGTTTTTGGAGGATTTGAAAGATGGCTCCATGGTTAAAGACACTTGCTTACAGAGTTTGCCAGCCTGGGTTCAATTCCCCAGCCACCCACGTAAAACCAGATGGGTTTTTGTTCCTGGTTTGCACCTTTGTGCCCACACATTGCACACATAAAATTTAAAATAAAAAAACATACTTTTTAGTAATGTGTAAAGATTATAACATGCTGGGACTATTCTCACTGAGAAACAGAAGTAGACAAAATAAACTGAGCAGAGTCCAAGACACCTGTAAGACAATACCAACACATGTACAATGATAACTTCGAAGGAATAGTGAGACAGAACAGAAAGACTATTTGAAGCAATGAAGGTCAAGAACTTCCCAAAAGACTTGAATCTCTACAAGTCTTAAATATCAACAAAACTCAAGGCAGGATATGTTTCAAGATACCCAACTAAGGGGCTACAGAGATGGCTCAGAGGTTAAGGTGCTTGACTGCAAAGCCTAACCACTCAGGTTCAGTCCCCCAGTACCCACATAAAGCCAAACGCACAAAGTGGTGCATGCATCTGGAGTTTGTTTGCAGTGGCTGGAGGCCCTGGTGTGCTTATTCTCTACCTCTCTGTCTCTCTGTCTCTCTGTCTCTCTGTCTCTCTCTCTCTCTCTCTCTCTGCTTGCAAATAAATAAATCAATAATTTTTTTAAAAGATGTTCACCAAGGCAACAAATGGGTCAAAGAAGAAATCACAAGTAAAATTTAAAAATATTTAAAGATGAGTAAAAATGAAAACAGGACTGATGATGTGGCGAAAGCATTAAAATCGATATTTATAGACATAGTTAAAGTCAAACTAAAGGGATACTAAATAAATAACCTAATTTCACACACTAAGAACCTATCAAAAGGGCTGGAGAGGTGGCTTAGCTGTTAAAGTACTTGCCTGCAGAGCCTAATGACCTGAGTTCGATTTCCCAGTTCCCACATAAAGCCAGATGCACAAAGAGGCACATGCATCTGGAGTTCATTTGCAGTGGCTAAAGGTCCTGGCGGGCTCATTCATATTCTCTCTCAATCTCTCTCTCTCTCTCTCTCTCTCTCTCTCTCTCTCTCTCTCTCTCTCTCTCTCTCTCTTTTTCTCTCTCTCATCTGCTTAAAAGCAAATAAAATAAATTTTTTAAAAGAAGCTAACGAAAATTCAGGCACAGTTAAGAATATATAACTAAACTTAAAAAGCAGTATTCTGAAGGCTGTTGGTATCACAAAGTCAACAGTACTTGTCTTACAAAAGTAACACACTCCAAGATAAATATTCCACCGCAGTCTAAATGAACACCAGCGTGGGTGTGTTTAGATCTAGCCAATCATTGCAGAGAAACACGCAGGGAGCTGGGTGGGAAGGAAGAGCAGCCTGTGATTGGCCAGCTTGCCTCCCAGCCAAGGACACCAAGGTGGTGCAGGGGACCCTGAACACCCTGTTGTGGGAGTACCATGAGTGGCCAGGTAACAGAGTTCTGCCATCGAATGGCTTCTAACATCTTTCAAGGAGAAAAGTTCCAAAGTCAAAACCTGTGAATCCATTTATAACAACATATTAAACATACGTAGTTTTAGGGAATTAGTTATGACCAACTAACTCTAAACCTTTCAAGTTAGGACATTGCTTTTAGATGTACATAGAATTGTATTAATTATTGTAGGACATCCCTAGAGACCTGCACTTTAAAATAAAATCACGAGGTCCATCAGCGACTCAGTATAAATCGATTTCATCTTTTAAACTTAAGGCTTTAGTAAATGACCCTGCTAAAGGGCTAGAACTTTAAAATATCATGATCTTCCATTGAAATCAATGCATCAAAATTCAGTGGCAACAAAAGGACACCTGGAAAGTACACAGATTGACAGAACCACATGACCTCAGTCCACACCTCACTGACTGAGGTAAAGTCATTGGCCTAAGGTTGCACAGTGTCACCAACGTCTATGGCAAAGACCCAGCAAGTCATCATCTGCCCAGAACAATTTCTCCACTAAACAAATCATCACGCCAGCAATGAAACAGGGAGTCAGAACATTTAAAAGGCAAATATTGTAAAGAAATTATAGCCATCAAGGAATCTTGGTATTTTTTCTTTCCCTTATTTGCTTTAATAAATATTTTATATGTGAATAGTATTGTTAGAGTCTAAATATTTTTATTTATTTATTTGCAATCTGAGAGAGAGAAGAGAGAATGGGCATGTCAGGGCCTCTTGCCACAGCAAACAAACTCCAGGAGCATGCGCAATTTGTGCATCTGGCTTTTTGTGGGTCCTGGGGAATCTAACCTGGGTCGTTCCACTCTGTACTCTCTGAACTGATATTTCTGCCTCTGTGAAATGGAGCTAATAGCTAAGCTACAAAAGGCATCAATTCAATGAGAAGAATCTAGGCCATGCCTGCTTCCTTCCTTACAGATGGACAGAGCATAACAAAATGCCTCGTTGGCTGCCTTCACCACAGTGCTCACATGGAAGCATTTTTTGTAAATCACAAAAAAAGTCACTCATCTTGCCAACCATTGTGAGCCTCACTGGCCTGGAAGTCTCTCTGCACACCTCCCACCTGTGAGTTCTCTGATTTGAAAGCTGCTTCCTTTCCCTTGAAGAAACTGTCTAGCCAGAGAAATAAGGCACCAAAATTAATGGCCATGCTGGAGATAAGTTGAGAGGGTTAATCTGCAACGCATTGGCTCACTTTTGGCACCTAAAACACCATTTTCGTATTATGGCCAGTGTTCAGTCATGAATTTAAATGCTTACTTGTTAATATAAATGGCAAGTTGTGCTTTTCACCAAGTTTTTAAAGTGTAAATTTGATTATCGCCATATTTGAAGAGAATGAACTTTAAAAAATCATTCCTGGGGCAGGAGAGATGGTTCAGTGGTTAAGGCGCTTGCCTATAAAGCCTAATTACCTGGGTTCAATTCCCCAGTGCCCACATAAAGTCAGATGCACAGTGGCACATGATCTGGAATTTGTTTTCAATGCCTAGAGGCCCTGGTGCACCTGTTCCTCCCCCCTTCTGCCTATAAATAAGTAAATTAAATATTTTCAGTCAAATTCCATATCCCAGAAGAATTAATAATGCTTTATTAACTTATGAAGCAGAACACAAAATATCACAAGCCAGAATGAAAGAGGACACATTTAAATAATTTTTGATTTTCTATTTGTTTCAAAGCAGGGTCTCACTCTAGCTCAGGCTGACCTGGAACTCACTCTGCAGCCCCAAGCTGGCCTTGAACTCACAGTAACCCTCTATCTCAGCCTCCTAAGAGCTGAGACTAACAGCATGCACCATTACATCTGACACATTTAAAAAAAAAAACTAAACATTTTGCCAAACAGTAAACACTGTAAGTCAAGTTAAAAGTCAGCCTACCACCTGAGGAATTTCCCAACACATATAACCAACAAAGAAAATCAATAAGAGCCAAACCAATCAATACAGAGTCTAAGCAAATAACCTGAACATGCAGTTCCCAGAAGAGCAAATCCATTGGCCAATAGACACAAAAAGAGGTGTCACCTCACTAGTACTCAAAGAAAATACAAAATAAACCACAAAGAAACAACTACATTATACTCCTGTGATGGACCAACAAGGTGAGAGGTAACGTTACTGGGTATCAGACTCATGCCCTGCTGGGCAGAGTGCACCCAATGACCACGTTGGAAAGCAATGTACCATCATATAGTATCTTGAGAATGGACTGAGTCTGAGCCCAGGGCTTTCATGAGAGTGTCTGACCACCCCAGAGCAGAGCTTTCAGGGTGAGGCCGCTGATCTGACAGCTACATCCAGGAGATTGGTGGGACCCCAGGTACTCTGGCTGACTGGGCATGGTGGCCCACACCTGTCATCTGGCCCTTGGGAGGTGGAGGCAAGAGGATCAGGAGTTCAGTGTTGGACCTAAAAGAAAAAGAAAAATACAGATTCTTCTGTCCCATCCCAGACTGACTGACTTTAAGTTGGAGTGGGTATGTTTTGAGAAGCCCTCCAAAGAAAGTTGAAAACAAACTTCTAGAATGTTCCAATAGTAGATTGCATCAGAAGGCTACAAGAAGCATGGTGGTTCATGATGCATTCTCTAGGAAGGCAGGTCAAAATGTCACCTAAAAGTCAAGGGACAGTGTGAAAACAATGAGATTACCTCAAATGTAATATATATATATATATATATATATATATATATATATATATATATATATATATATATATATATATATATATATATTTTGAAGTAAGGTCTCACTCTACTATATATATTAATATATATTATCAGAGAACTTAAAATCATCTTAAACACTTGTGATAGTGTCGGGTCTGGGTGTACGCAAATGACGAGGCAGGAACCGAATGAGCTCAGAAACAGGATATCTTTATTGCCACAGACTTGCAAGCTAATCGATTAGGGACACAGCCAGACTTGGGAGCTGGGACTGTGTCCCCGAGGTGTTCGTTCACAGGCTTTTTAAAGAGCAAAACCACAAACAGGTGCTGGCCAGTGGTCTGAGGGAGGAGTTGGGGTTTCTTTAATGGAATTGGTCAGGTCCAGGTGAGGAGATGTCCTGGGTTCCACTTTTAGGAACTAGTGGTCTCAGAATCAGGTTGTTGGCAAACTTGTTATGGTGACTTTTAACAGGATTGGTTGGACCCAGGGGTGGAGTAGGGGAGCATGAACTTGTGGTTATAGTAGCAGGCTAAAACAATAGCACATAAGTTATTTTGTCATGGTTACTGGGGAAACTAGGAGCTGATTGGTTGGGTTGGGGGCCCAGGGAAGTTGGTGGTTTTCTGGAACCAGGGGGTTACAGAGAAATCATAACAGTTAACAAAGTGGAGGCCCTGGTTGACAAAATGGAGGCCCTCTGGCCAACCTTAACCCTTCAATAGATGAATGTGTATAGTGGAACATTATACAGAAGTCAAGATAAATGAAGTAGATATGTACCACATATCACCAAATTGTTATTTATTTATGTGAGAGCTAGAATGAGAGAGGAAAACTAGGCATGCCAGGGCCTCTTGCTGCTGCAAACAAATGTGTGCAACACTTTGTGCATCTGGCTTTATGTGGTACTAGGGAATTTAACCAGAGGCAGCACACTCTGAAAACAAGCACCTTTAATCATTGAGCCAAGTCCCCAGCCTCAGGCAGAAATCTTGAAAGTAGATTTATGAATTTTAAAAAAGCAAATTACAGAATTACTACAGTATGTTACCACCTGTTGTAGTCAGTCACACGCTGCTGGGATGAACCTCCAAATCAGGCACAGTTTATGGGAAGAAAGGATATATTGATGCTACAGATCCAGGGGAAGTTCCATAATGGCAAAAGAGGCTGTTCCCCTTTCACAGTTCCAAGCAGAGAGAAACACATCAGCAGCATCCCACACAGCAGTTGCAAACAGGCAGGGGGCAAAGGGAGAAGCAGCCCTATCCCAGACTTGTTGGCTTCCTGAGTCTCTGGAATTTCCTTCTTGCACTGCCCTTCCAGGAAGTGATGTTCATTGCTAGCCTTCTAGCTTCCTTACATCCTCCCCCCCTACTGAGATGGCTGCCTTCCTGTGAACAACATCAGAGACCCACCAAAGATAATCAGAAAGATCAAGTTGACAATAAAACCTAACCATCCACCCCCTGTCAACTTGACATCAAACCATATCTCCTTACATCATACTTAATTTCCAGATGAAGACAGTAACAAGATCATAATTTCACCTAACATGATACTATCTCATGTACAAGAAATGCAAAATCCCCCCCAACACAAGGCAAGTTTCTTGCTTGTGAGTTCTGTAAAATCAAAACAAGTTATATGCTTTTAATATATAATGGCACAGAGTAAACATTTCCAACTAATATGAGACATAAAAAGACTGGACCAATGCAAACTTTACAACCATTAGGCAAACCTCAAATATCTGTAGTTTAAGTCCAATAGCACAAGCAGTGACCAACAGTCTCGAATTTTCCAATTCCATCCCTCCAGCTTGGCTGAGTAGCTGGGAAAACTTCTATTCTGAGCCAGCAGCACTCCATGGTAGCCCTTGCACAGTCTTGGTATATCCAACATATCATCTTCAGGTCTCCATTGCAAACCACAGTCCATCTTTCAATGGCTTCAGTGGCTTATCAGGGACTTTACACCCTGTTCTATATACCACATCTCAGCAGCAGCTCCTGGAACCATGTGCACTTCATGACCCACTCCATGCATGCATTTCTCATGCTTCCAAAAGCAATACCAGGTATGCAGGACATAGCCATGTTATTAATTCAGGTATGAAATAAACCTTGAAGAGCAGGTTTCTTCCTTTCAGCTATTTCCTTTCAAAAGAGTTTGCACAAACTTTCATTCAGTCCTTCCTGGGTGGAAACACCTCGGGCATCCTTTCCATTGTTTTAATACAACAGTTGGGCCATCTTCTTTAGGATTGCTAATGTGTTGACAATAGTATCTTCACTAACCTAAAGCCATCATTTATGGCAGTAAGCTAAACTTGATTTGAGTTTTTTCCAACCTTAAATCCTAAATTCTCAGTTCCATATTGTTAGCCAAATACATCAGTCCATTACTTAAATTCAACTTTGATCAAACTCTCTGGGAATGGGCAGTAGGATGTAGCCAATTCTTATACTAGTAACACAGTTCTAACAACTTTCTCTTCAGTCTCTCCTTCCCCTTAGAAAGTTCACAAGTCAAGCCTCCAAATGCAATTCTCTCTACACTTAGCATTTTCAAATTCTCATCAAAATAGCCCATAAACTTGGCTTACCACTCTGGAAGGTATCTTCAGTTGGATCAAATCCATGTCCATTCCTCCAGCACACAAGTTCCAGAAGACCAAAATCCACACAGTCAGATTCATCTAAGCAATATCACTCCAGGTCCTGATACCAAAACTGTCATAGTCAGCCACACACCACTAGAATGAACCTCCAAACCAGGCACAATTATGGGAGGAAAGGATTTATTGAAGCTACAGATCCAGGTGAAGTTCCATAATGGCAAAAGAGGCTTGCCTCTCTTTTCACAGGTGCAAGAAGAGAAAGAAAGCCATTACTAGCACCATACACACAGCAGCAAACAGGCAGGGGGAAAGGGAGAAACATTTCTTTCCCCTTTATATAGCCTTTGGGAGGGAACTTGAAACCTTATCCCAGACTTGTTGGCTTCTTGCACTGGCCTCCAAGGAAGGGATGTTCATGTTTAGCTCCCCTGCGCTTCCTTACACCCTGCCCCCTACTGAGAGGGCCTCCTGCCTGTGAACAACATCAAAGATCCACCCAAGATAATTAGAAAGATCAAGATGACAACAAAACCTAACCATCACACCATCTAACATTAAAATTCCACTCAATGCCACAAAACTCACCAAAGTGCTAAGAAGTGGCAGGGGGTGTTCAGAACTAAATGAAACATCTCTATCATACCTTCCAAGGCTCAGGGACCATTACAGAAGAGGTGATGGAAAGAATGTAAGAACCACATCTTTTGCAATGGTCCCTGAGCCTTGGAGGGTGTGATCAAGATTTCTCACTAAGTACTGAACACCCCCATTGTCCTTTCTTCTCAGTACTTTAGTGAGTAAAACCAAATATTTTTAAATTATTTATTTATTAATTCATTTATTTATTTTAACTTTTAATGACAGCTTCCAAAATTGTAGACAATAAACCATGATGATTCCCTCCCCCACTCCAACTCCCTCCTCTCAATTAATCTCTACTTTGTTTTAATATCATCATCTTTTCTTCCCATTTTAAAGGTCTAAGGAAGTTGGTGTCAGGCACTGAAAAGTCATAAATATCAAAGCCATTTTGTGACTGGAAGATTGCATTGTAAGCAGTTCTACCCTTCCTTTGGCTCTTACAATCTTTCTGCCACCTCTTCTACAATAGACTCTGAGCCCTGGGAAGTGTGATAGAGATGTCCCAGTGCTGAACACTCCACTGTCACTTCTCAGCACAATGGTGTCTTTTGAGTTATCCCAGTGGTCACCACCATCTGAAAAGAGAAGTTTCTCTAGACCAAAGTGTGAGTAGCATTAATAAATGGGTATGCACATTTAAAAAACAGTGTTCATAAGAGAGTTTGATGGGCATAAAATATGCATTTAGCCAGACAACTTCAGGCTTTACTCCCCTAGGGCTCATGACCTCCCCCATCATAGGCATTTGACTAGGTCTTCAGTACCAGGCATGTATTCCCTTCCATGGACCTCCAGTCCAATTGGAGAGCATTTGGTTTCCCCCACAATAGACGTGCCCCACTTGCCACATTTGGCTTGGCTGGCCAGTCTTAAGGCTTGCAAGGTCCACTGCTGTTTACCACCACTGATGACTTCTCTCTTGCAGGGATGCATGCAGCCATAGCTTTTTCCAGCTTTCTCTCAGCTGGTTAACAGGGAAAGGGCTCCTGCTCATATCCAGCTTGATTTCTCAGTGACCTGCTGCCCAAATATGTGTGGTTTTTCAGCAATAGAGTGTTATTATCTCATTCTGGTGGGCAAACAGCCTTGGCAAAGACCTGTAATGTCTTAGGGGCCTTACAAAACTCCCAGGCTGACAACTCACTGGAAGGTATCCCATCCCTGGTACTGAAATTTTTCTAGTAACAATCTATGGCTTCTGGGTGTGTCATTATCCAAAGAAGTAGGTTTCCATATGGCTTATTCTAAACCTCTTGAATTTTGGTTAACACTCCTCCCACCCCTCCTTTTCTCAGTCCCTTCCCCTCAACCCCCTTAGGCCATTGCACCCCTAGTAATCTGATCATTTATTTATATGTATACAATACGCTCCCCTTAGGTCTTCCCTCTCCTCCCTCCCTTTATAGCCCCTTTATAGCTCATTGGCCTCTACTACTGACTTATACTCCAACTCACATACAAATTTACACATTTGTAGCTAGGATCCACATATGAGAGAGAACATGTGGTGCCTGGCTTTCTGGGCCCGAATTACCTCACTTAGTATAATCCTTTCCAGATGTACCCATTTTCCTGAAAAATATCATAATTTCATTTTTCTTTACTGCTGAATAGTTCTCCATTGTCTAAATGAACCACATCTTCATTATCCATTCATCAGCTGAGGGACATCTAGGCTGATTCCATTTCCTAGAGTCAAAATAAAGATGGATGAGCAAGCATCTCTAGGGTAGTGACTAGAGTCATTAGAATATATGCCAAGGAGTGGTATAGTTGTGTCATATGGTAAATCTATTTTCAGCTGTCTCAGGAACCTCCACACTGCTTTCCACAATGGCTGTACCAAGTTACATTCCCACCAACAGTATAAAAGGGTTCCTATTTTTCTGCATCCTCACGAGCATTTATTGTCATTTGTTTTCTTGATGGTAGCCATTCTGACAGGGGTGAGATGGAACCTCAGAGTAGTTTTAATTTGTATTTCCCAGATGGTAAAGGAGGTAGAACCTATTTTAGATGTTTAGAGGCCCTGTGTATGTCTTCTTTTGAGACTCCTTTATTCAGTTCCATAGCCCATTTTTTAAATTGAGTTCTCTGATTTTTTTTATTTCATTTTTTGAGTTCTTTGTAAATCCTGCATATTAATCTCCTGTCAGGTATAGCTGGCAAAGATTTTCTCCCATTGGATAGCTTGCCTCTTTTCTCTGTTCACAGTGTCCTTTGCTGTTCAAAAGCTTTTAATTTCATGAGGTCCCAATGGTTTATTAGTGATTTACTTCCTGAGCAACAGGGGTTATGTTCAGGAAGTCATTACCTATGCCAGTATGTTGAAGTGTTTCTCCCACTTCTTCCACTAGCAGTTCCAGAGTCACAGGCCTGATGCTAAGGTATTTGATCCATTTGGAATTGATTTTTGTGCATGGAGAGACACCAGGATCTGTTTTCATCTTTCTACATATAGATATCCAGTTTTCCCAGCACCATTTGCTAACGATGCTGTCTTTTCTCCAGTTAATACTTCTGGCCCCTTTGTCAAAAATCAAATGGCTGTAAATGTCTGGGTTTGCATCAGGGTCCTCTATTCTGTTCCACTGATCTATATGTTTGTTTTTGTGTCAGTACCGTGCTGTTTTTCTTATTATGGCTCTGAAATATATCTTATAATCAGGTATGGTGATACCACCAGCCCTCTCTGCTGTTATTGTTGTTGCCTAGAATTGTTTTGGCTATTGTGGAGTTTTTTGTGATTCCAAATGAACTTTAGGATTGTTTTTGCTATTTTGGTGAAAAATGTCATTGGAATATTGATGGGGATTGCATTAAATGTGCAGATTGCTTTTGGTAAACTGAAATTTTCACAATATTGATTCTTCCAACCCAAGAACATGGGATGACTTTC